>WYDI02002365.1:0-33717 GCA_009867235.2 Psittacus erithacus
ATAGACTGTTCTTATCTCAACCTGTGGGAGTTGTATTCTTTCAATTCTCTTCCCCATCCCTCCGGGAGCCAAGGGAGTGGGGGGGGGGGCAGTGAGTGGGCTGTGTGGCAGGCCTTAAACCACGACATCTGCCCCATTGGTTTTGCATTTCTAAGAGTAAACTTTTCTGTTAAAATTGAGACAAAGCCTGTTAAAGCTAAGCAGGAGCAGGAAAGGGCAGGTCGCTGGCTTGTCCTCTCTCGGAGACCTGAGTCTGAGCATAGGTTTTTTTCTGTTTCAGCTCACAGTGTGCTGGTTTGGCTGGACAGGGTATTGGGACATCCAGTTAGGTCATGCTTTGTCTAGAAGGGTTGGACCAGATGATCCTTGAGGTCCCTTCCAATCTGGATTCTATGAAAAAGCAGAGCACATAATTAAAAATACGATCTTCTAATGCCTGCAATATTCAAGATGTTGTTGACTACAGCCACTCTGTTAAGGAGACCTGAAAGCATATAATTTATTTGGCCTACCAGCAACTGTGCTGCATTTGAACCCTTTTAAGCTCTTTGTTCATGCAGCTCCTAAACAAAGTTGCTATATAAGGCTGGTACTTCCACAGGGTACTGCTTGGCACTGTACTGAGGAAAGCTAGATCACTCAGAAGAGCTTCAGACTGACAGCAGTATAGCTGACACATCTTTCAAAAAATATTCAGAACTGATCTGCTTTTCCTACTTGTGTGATTAGTTTCTAATATTATTGAGTCTGTTGTGCCAGGGATTTGTTTTGGGGGCAGGGAGTGATGCTTTGGTTTCGTATTTCTCATATTTCTATAACATTGCAAATAATACAGTCAAGCTAATAGATCCTGTTTCCTCTAAAGCTACTTTTAGAAGTGATTTCCCAGAATGCCACTGCAGGGATTATTCTTGGTTGAATGTTTATGGTGTGTCTCTTACTTTCACAAATTTTTTCTAGAAAAAAACAAGTCTACTACTTGAAAACACCATACTAGGCAAGAATGAATTTCTTTTGGAAAGGGCAATGATGTATGAGGGTGGATGAAGTTAACAGAACTCACTGGTGAAAGGTGTTTGTCTATTGCATGTGTTAAATGGTAAAATGAGGAGTCAGTAGTTCATTAGTACTGAATACTAATTGCATACAAAGTAGCTGTTTCCTGTAACAGTGAAAAGCTGTTTAGCATTAAAAATATAGAACGCAGCATTTATGAATATGTAATTATATAGAGCATAATGAATTATGTACATCACAGTTGGATGAGCAGAGAGTTTGCAGAATTACTGTTCAAAATTATTTGGCAAATATTTCGTGAGCTGTTTTAGCTTGCATACTTAGGAACTGTCTTCTGTATCAGCTGCTTTGATAAATGCTTGTAATTCATTATGCTGACTGATTAGTTTATAATTTCCTACGAATCACACACTATAGATTCTGCTCCCTGACTTTCTGAAATGGCTGTTTGAACCCATACATATATTCACAATACTCAATTATTAGCAAGTATTTGTTTAAAAATACATACTTGTACTGTGCACAGAATTTTCATCTCAACTATCTCAGAATTTCACCTTTTTCCTAGTGAGCAAAATTACTCTACTTCCTCTGAAATAGCATGGATTTTAGCATTGCTAGACTAAAAGCAGAAACATCCCTTATGCAAATGCCAGCCACCTGTGAAGTGGAGCTCCTTTGTGAGGCTTGTTCTTCCTTTTTGGTTGTTTGCCCAGCTACACTTTGCTATCATAGGGCATGCCAAGGGGAATGCCCCAGAGCAGGGGGATGATGAGGAGAATGAGGGGAGAGGTGGGGCTCTGCTACACAGCAGGCAAGCTGCTGTTCAGCATGGAAGGAAGCGGGAAGATGCTTGTTGATGACTGCTGGAGGTGTGCACCATGACAATGGAGGAGTGGACTGGGAAACAGGGGTTAATGGAAGAACAGAAGACGTGTTCAATAGACCAAAATTCATATGTAACTTAATTAATCCTGCAATCAGGTGAAGTACAAATGTGCTTAATGTCATTCAGGCAAATGCTGAACTACATAGCTTTTTAGCATGTCCTGAAGATTTTCACATTTCTGTTGTTAAATGGTTACTTCAGTATTTTTTCAGGCTCAGAGCAGAGCAAAATAAAAGGAAATCCCACCATATTTGAGGAATTAAAGGCATTCAACTAGTCATATTCTGCCATGACTGCATCTGAGATTTCTGCTTTGCTGGAAGGTGATTTTTACCAGTATATAAAAGTTTGTGAATTCATAATACCTACATAATCTGGTTTTCTCTACTCCTTGAACCTGTGAAAAACATAAAAATTAAAACAGAGATTTGCACCATTTCAAATGCAAAGATTCTAGCAGATTAATCAGTCAGTTTAACATGAAGTGGAGTAACTGAGCCTCATAAGGTGCTCTGGAGGCCAAAATCTGTTAATGAGTGACCCAAATCCAAACCTTGGGAAAGGGAAACTCAGGCACTGGACATAAGACACCAGCTGAACCTCGTCCCATCAAGACTGGCAGAGCTCAGTGGCCCTACAGATGCAGAGTTGCTCATTGCAGAAATATCAAGACTTACCAATTTTTTAGATTGCTGCCTTTGCTCCATTTTAGAGGAAGTCGGCTACATCAGTGGTGACTTCTGTATCCACAAAACTTTTATATTTTCGGGGATTTTATTCTTAACGTGGGAAAATAGCTGTGAATATTAAGATGCTTCTTTCATTCAATAGTTTTTCTGCAAAAAAACATTTTGCAGAAAGCGTAATGGTACAATTTACTCAGCAATAATGAAAAATAAAGGACATTTGTTCAGGCATTGCACTATCCTAATATTTCTGTATGTGTGATTCGTGATTCGAAGTATATGTGTTTTGAATCACCTTCTGTAATGGCTGTGTTATTGTGTCTCCACTGACCACAGAGAGAGCTTTGGGGGATCAGATTCTACCTTTGGCAATTCATTTGGGTAGAAAAAAAACCATACAGAAAGTTTACTTCGCTTCTCAAGGTATCATTCCCAATTGGTAGGGCAGTCACCCTCACCCCCCAAGAAAATAGCACAGCTCTGCACCACCAGATACCTGCTGTGTCTCCGGGTGGCCTTGCTGCCATAGCTATGTGCAGAGTCTCCTCCTGAAGATCCCACTGCACTGCTCCATGAATTGTTCTCTCCTCTAAGCTGAAGGAAATGCTGGAAGACTGATTTTCATTCTGGGTAGCATGTGGCAATTAATTAACGGTTGTCAGACTCGTCAGAATATTCCACCTTTACATAGGTAATATATACTGAAAAAGAAGAATGAAATGTCAAATGCACAGCCTTCAAAAGGTAAACCTAAACAGCCATATGACGAAGCAATGGGGCCATCGCAGTGTTAAATATGTACTTCTAAGGGTGCTGTAAAAATATGCAGGCATTTACAGGGCTACAAAGTTATACAGTTTACTTATTTCCTACTATTTTTTTTTTTACCAAAAATGTAAGTATGTGCATGCAAAATTACATTAACACATCAGTGACAGAAAATCACCGGACTCTGAAAAAAGACAAATGTGTGTCGCATTTTCTTTTTTTCCTGTCATTTGCATTCGTTTTTATCCTAGTAAAGTAGAAACAAGTGCAGAATATGTACTGTGGAGTAAAGCACCCTGAAGGCATTCATACAAACCCATCCCCTCACTGTTCATTGCACTGAGAAGCGAATGGAAAGATGAGATTCCTCAACGAATGCAAAACAGCAGACAGAAACATAATCTCATCTTTTCTCAGCAAGCAAGCAAATCTCTAGTGCTGAAATTAATCAGCTTTGGAATAATGCCTTCAGACTGCTTGGTGAGATGATTCTTAGTTAGAAAGTCCTTAAGAAGCCACTCTGCAAGTGGATGAAGAAAAGACAAGACGATATGGGGCGTGCTGTACAGCAGTTCAAGGCTGTCTTTTGGAAGAACTGGCTCTGTCGTGTGAGGCAGCCGGTGAGTTTTTGGAACTGATGAAAAAGGAATACCTTAAGTCTTATTTTAATATCTGTTGGAAAGTGTGTATATATCAGTTTTTCCTTTTCACTGCAGACTGTTAAAGACAGGCTAGCTGCAAATGATTCCAGTTTTGGTTTCGGTCTCCTAATTGTTGAAAACACAAGTAGAGAACAGCAGTGTGTTTCAATTCTAAAATGGCTGAATACACCAATGTTCTCTAGTTTGCAAATGAGATAGTAAATCTCATAAAGTTCTGAAGAGCCACAGCTTATCTTTTAATTATCATTAGATACTACCAGCACCTGTAGCAGTGGAGAGGACGAAAATCAATTTTCTTCACATTACAGGTACTTAAGTGGTAATGTAAGAAATCTTGCATGATTGTGATCAAAATCTAGATATTGGAAAAGAAAGGATTGTACAGTAAGATTATATATTAAAATTGTATATACTTCTAAATTTCCTTTCTTATCCATTCTACAAAGCCTAATTTAACCTTCCAAATTTCAATATGCAGCTACTTCAACAGCAGTCAAAAACAAAATAATACTGAAATATGAGATGAGATCTCATCGTTCGCTTTTACTGTGACTGATGTGATTTTTCAGCTTAAGATAGAGGTAAATTTTCTGAAGTAAGATAACATTTCTGTGGAAAAAAAGATGTCACTTCAGTTAATACTTTCTCCTTTATTTCCCTTGTCTGTGATGATCTGTGGATTTACAATGGGGCATGTTGGCTGCTTTGGATAGGATTACCTCAATTAGATAAACATACAACTTTTCATTTCAGAAGTATTTAACTTAAATAAAATTGTGATTTAGAAAGAGAATTTCTTCTCCAAGTGATTTCAAATTATGTTTTTTTAATATGAAAGACAGTTCTGGGGGAGGCATACTGTTGTTTATATTCTTCTCCCTTCCCAGACACTCCTGTATGCTGCCTATTCCTCAGACTTCAATAACTGTGCATTGTCTTCTCTGTATCTCCTGTTTTCCATGCTGATTAATTTCTCTTCTTGCTCTGCTAGTTTTCCCTTTTGTATATTTTTGATGGAAAAATCTTATTTCATGTAAATTTTAAGTTTGCCTAATTGTTAGCTTTCCTGAATGGAGAGCTCTCTGAGATGCAGAGTTCCCCAAACCAGAAATTACAATCAGTGACCCAAAGCAAATTTAATTCTGACTGTTCAGAGCCAGAAGCTGCCCTGGGGGAATTGGCAAAATCTCTTTGTTTATGTTGTGCAAACACAGAGCTGGGAAGGTGCTCCATCTGCAATTATGCAAGGAGAAATCCATGTGGATCATCTAGCTATACAAAGGGCAGACCCTTGTGAATCTAAGGAGAGAAAGATTTGATGTGCTTCTGCATGCTTTTTGCATGATATTGTGTAGATCTATTTGTAGAAGGCAATTTTCTTCTCCTGGTTGTTTATCGGCAGTTAGGGCTAGAAGAAAAGTGCGGTCTGTTGAACTAACGATGTGTCATGAGTGTCATGTGGCATTAGTTGATATTACACAGTGAAGAGGCTTAATATGCCTAGGTTCTCTGCAATTGCTATTATCAGCATCCAGATTCATGGTACTGTAACACCAAAAAGCATAAGCATGTTAAGACTGAGAAGTCTACCTCTGATAAGCCATTAATTAATTCTGGAGATGAATGGAAAATGAGGAAATTATTTTTTTTCCTAAAACCTTCTAAACAACAGAAGCCATTTTAATAGGCCTAGACGTGCCTGGCTTACTGGTATTATCCAGTTATGATTTTGATATATTTGTTAAAGGCTGAATTTTATAGATTCAACAAAATCATTGCTATTTAGCCTATTCTTCAGGTGCAGGGAGGTTTCTCAGGTGAATGGCAATAACCAAGGAGAATGCAGCCCAAAAAGAAAGTAACAGTTGTTTACAGCTCTAATCATTTCATTAGATGCCTTTCTCCCCAGTGCCAACACGGCATTGTACACTGTTCATTTTGATCCCTAGACTGGGGGTATCCCCTTTGGCTCCTTGCCCTTTAGAGAGCAGCTGGCTCATGCTGTGCCCTGACTGCCAGCTTAGGTTGCCTCAAGCCCTGTGATGAGTACCAGGGAGCCCAGCCTGTGGCTGCCCAGGGCCTTCCCCCTATAAACCTCCCTCTGAGCTCTGGCTTCCCACAGGCGTGACCCCTGCCTGAGGCTTCTTGTGGGACCTTCCACCCCTGTCCCCCAGCACTAGTTTGGTGGTGATGGTGTGTGTGTCTTCAGGGGCAGCCTTGATGCTTCCCAGCCCCTCATGGGCAGGCTGGTGACACCTCCTCCAAATCTCTCCTGTAGTTTCCCTTTCCTCATCTGCTGTACCTGGATCCACAACCCACACTCACCAAAATAGCCCACTGGTACCCTGCAGCGGCTGCACTACTCCACTTCCAGTCCTAGATAGGATGTGTGGGGATGAACATGCCAAGAAGGAGAGACTTGCTAGCACTCTGGAGGCACTGAAAGCCTTAATTGCCCTGACCAGCCCCCACCTGGGCCCAGGGCCCAATGGAAATGGGGCTCCTAGGGGTTCAGGTCCTGTTTGGGTGAAGTCAGAGGTGCGCTGCTGTCTAGCTCAGCTCTTGTGCTTGGCCGCTGTCTTTCTGGCTTGACCATAGTCCTGCCTTATTGCCATGACCTAGTCTGAGGATCTGGGTTCCTGGCTGTGATGGCTGGGCCTGTTCTGTTCTCCTTACGGGGTCCTGAGGAAGTGGTTCCTAGCTGGTGGGGCCCCTGCTCTGCTGGGAGTGTTACCACTATGCATGGCTCCTTGTGCCTTAGGAAGCAGCTGGCACATGTTGCTCCCTAAACATTTGAAGGTACATGGCCTCAATCTCTTTTTGGTTGGCTTTTTCTGAATTTGGAGTGTGTTCAGTTTAGGTAAATGGTAACTTTCCTAAATTTCAGAAAGGCTTTTTTTCCTTGCCTTGTGTTCTGCAGAGAAGTCCTTTTCCACAGGGAAGGCCTTTCCACTGGGTTTCGTTCTTTTAAGCATTATGTTACTTTTCTCAGGTGTTTTTCTAACATAACCAAGTTTAGGAATCACTCCCCAGTGGAACTTGATTCAGCTGTACTAGTTTAGAAATAAAAATCCTCAATATACTTTGGAGAAGTTAATAACCTCTAATGGGAAATATTTAGTGTGGCTCTGTCGTTTCTGCTACATTTCTGTTACTGAGCTTGATATTTGCACTTTTGTAGCACTTTCGTCAGTGAATCTAGAAGTCTTTTGGAAGTGGCTGAATGGCAGTTTCTTCCTTTTTGCAGCTGAAAAATGTTTGTTTTCTTTCTCTTTGCAATCCATTTGGGGGTTTGCATCCTCTCTCTCCTTGTATACAAGCACAGACTGTGTAGGTTAATTTTGCTTGGCAGACGTGCTCAAAATCTGAGTCCTGCAGTATACTAGATTGAGTGCCTTTTCATTGTGGCCCTGGAAATGGGAAGGCAAAAAGACAAAGAGTGGCAGTGGGCATTATCCGGCCAATTTGCTTGGTCTTGCAACACCATGCTACTGGAGGTGATGGATTTTGGCGAGAGGTGAAAGAAAGGATGTCAGGAATCCAGCCAGTCTCCCAGTCAGGAAGCAAGGCATGACAAGGAGGTACACCATGGGGCAGAGTTCAGGACAGTAGGCTTCAGGGGAGCATGAATATTTGCAGCAAGGTGCAGAGTGATGCTGGCTTCTTCGGAGGTTCAGGAATGGGAAAGCTGGGTGTCACTGTCATCACATTGCCAGTCACTGCATTGACCTGAAGGAAATATCTACGAACACTAGAAACAGAAGTGAGAACTGCTTCTAAACTCTGAATACTCTGTATTTGACAAAGCTATAAGGGCTTTAAATAGAAGCCTTAATTGCTAATTTACTTGTAATTATGTTATTTTCCCTGAAGTAGTTCTAGAGAGAATATTTATTTTTTTATTAAAAGGTATATGAATTGAAATTATTTGTTCCCAAATCGTGTTTTCAATAGTACTGATGATGTTTTGATTTCCTTTTTCAGGTCCTGTCTCTCACTGAAGTACTCTGGCCATGTGTGCTTTTCTTGATTCTGGCTGCAATCCGCTTCCAGGAGCCTCCAAAATACAAGGAAAACTGTATGTTTTGTTTCCCCTGTGTTCTATTCTGGTTGCCTCTGCTTGAGAAGTATTTAGGAAATATTACATATATCCTAGAAGGTTGGACTGAAGTGTAGTGGAGTTAAGGGAAAGAATCCTACAGTAGGATTCAGTTTTGCCTAAGTGTGGATCAAAGCAAGTTATATTTAGGTGGGTAAGAGATATTAAGTTTAAAGTCTGATTTAGACTTTAGACACCTACTTTAGAGTAAAGTGGATTATTTAGGTTTCAGTTGTACTTATTTCCTTCTGTTGAGTAATGGAGTATAGATGACTGGATCAGAGGTAGGTAATTCCACAGTAGATATTGAGTTAAGCAACATGAATCTTACCCCTACTCACTTCATGAGATTTAGAATGAATATAACTGAATACCAGTTCCTTCATCTTCTGAAAGCCTGGGAAAGAAAGAGGAAATACTAGTTAGTGAAGAAGTCTATATCCTAGTCTAGGTCGCAAGTAATTTTTGGCAGAGAGGCTAGCAGCGTATGACGTTGCAGTGGTGTTACTAATGTGAAAATCTGCTTTTCAATGACTTCTCTCAAATGTTATACCCTGTTGTCACAGTCTGACACAGAAGTTATTAATTTTCTGTGCTGAATTAGTTGTTCCTAAATGGGACAAAACTCTTCACTGTGAGGGGGGTGTGGCACTGGAACAGGTCTCCCAGAGAAGCTGTGGCTGCCCCATCCCTGGAAGTGTGCAAGGCCAGGTTGGATGGGGCTTTGAGCAACCTGGTCTAGTGGAAGGTGTCCCTGCCCATGGCAAGGGAGTTGGAACTGGATGAGCATTAAGGTCCCTTCCAAACCAAACCAGTCTATGGTTCTATGAAACCTGCCATTGATACAACTTCATTGTTTGCAGGTGACAAAGCTGCTTTCTCGAGAAGGGAACACAATGTGATGGTACAGGTTTGTAACTGCAATGTCACTGATTTTAATTCTGCTACTTGTTTTTAGGTTACTTGGAAGCCCGGGATTTACCAAGTGGGGGCCTTTATCCTTTCATGCGGACCCTTTTCTGTAATGTTGGTTCAAAATGCAAAAATACTAGTTATGCAACACAGGAAAACAACCGCTTACGGTAAGTTGTATGAATTTGACAGAGCTTTCAGTATCACAGGGCATCTTTTGCTACAGCAAAGGTTCTTATTGTCTTGTAAACAGGTAGGATAAGAGCTTTGTTACTCTTTGCTAAAGTTTCCTTCAGTGTCCTTATGAATGCAAAAGGTGTAGGGCCCTAGTCATGCCTCTTCCTAATTTTTGCTTGCCATTCTTAGGCATTTCATGCTGTTATTAGATACTAAAAACTCTTTTGGGGGGAAAAAATTGGAGAGGAACCTTGTGATATTCTTGTCTTTCACTTCTGCCATGTGAAAACATGCTTTTATCCTTCACTAGAAAGTCTTTTATTACATGAGGGTGAAATTGAGCAACAAAAAATATATTATAAATGGATTTAAACTTTGAATAATTTGAGAGCATACATGGAGGGAGAAGTAAACATAGAAAAGCAACACAAGAATAACTCCTGGGTAAGCCCCACAAAGACCCAAAAAGGAGTAGCAGAAGCTCTGTAATAAAAAGAACTTGAAAAAGTAGTCTGTAAGAAGGCCTTGTCACAGAATCCCAGACTGCAGAGAGAAAAAAGATGAATTTGGGCTTTTTCTTAATAAATGTAGCATTTTCATCTACTTAAAAATGTTGAGAAGAATGGAGATGCAAAGATACTTTATGTAAATTGTCTGAAGGATGTAGTCTTAAATATATAGCAAAGCTCAAATTAAGATGAGCTAATCAGAATATATGTGTGTATATATGAATGTTTATTCTTAGAAAATTGTGAATATCTAGGAAAAAAGATCATGGTTTGAGTCAAGTAAGTGTGTAAAAGCATCAAGTTTTATGGTTTATTATTGTAAAGGTTTATAGGTAGTAATAAATTCAGCCTGTAGCAAGCTGAAAAGCTTCAGTATCATAGTAATAGGCCATAATACTTGCTGTTTGATCTAGACAGCCTGTTCTAGTTATCTGTACACTTACAGAAGTGTTGATAGAGCATAGGACCGTGCTGGGCAAATACCTTCTACATGACGTAATAATTTGTTAGGAGAATTGAAATCTTAACAGTTTAAGTCACAAATCATTATTAATTCAGGTCTATTGTTACACAAAATGCTTCTATACAGAAATAACAGTATTACAGTCATAGAATCATAGAATGATTAGGATTGGAAAGGACCTTAAGATCATCTAGTTCCAATCCGCCTGCCATGGGCAGGGACACTTCCCACTAGACCATGTTGACCAAGGGCTCTGTCCAACCTGGCGTTGAGAACTGCTAGGGATGGAGCATTCACAGCTTCCTTGGGCAGCCCATTCCAGTGTCTCACCACCCTCACAGTAAAAAACTTCTTCCTTATATCTAACCTGAACTCACCCTGTTTAGGTTTAAACCTATTCCCCCTTGTCCTACCACTACCGTCCCTGATGAAGAGTCCCTCCCCAGCAACATTACAGGCCCCCTTCAGGTACTGGAAGGCTGCTGTGAGGTCTCCATGCAGCCTTCTCTTCTCCAGGCTGAACAGCCCCAACTTTCTCAGCCTGTCTTCACACGGGAGGTGCTCCAGTCCCCTGACCATCCTCGTGGCCCTCCTCTGGACTTGTTCCAACAGTTCCATGTCCTTTTTATGTTGAGGACACCAGAAATGTACACAATACTCCAAGTGAGGTCTCACAAGAGCAGAGTAGAGGGGCAGAGCCACTTCCTTTCGACCTGCTGGTCATGTTTCTTTTGATGCAGCCCTGAACAATAACGCTCCTAGTAAAAAATATAGTTAAAGTTGTTATACAACCACTTAATTTTTCCTTCTTTCCCTGTGGTTATGCTCACCTTTCCTCTGCTGCTCTGAGTCATAGGGTCAAGTAGCTACAGTCTGGTGGTAGTGAGGTTGTTATGGCAAGTCATGATCTGGAGCCCTTTACCTAGAGGAATGTGGTGATTTTGGCTTCTTTTCCAGTCTAGAGTGCACTTGGGGCCACTTATGTTTGCTAATGTGCTTTTTACCCTGCTTACTCTCCATTGGTTTGTATCTGGTATGTCTGAATTAATGTGGTGCATCTGAATGTATGTGGTATCTTTCACATATGTTAGGAACCTGTTCTTTTTTTCCTGATACTTATAAATTGGCTTTGTCTGACTATAGTTCTGCATTTTAACTGACCACTTGTGAGTCGTTTATAGCCATGGCGTTCTCAGTGCCAGCCTGTGCCTCATCTCTTATCATCCTATATTTCAGTACAGTGCATCTTGTGTCCCCACTTCTCAAGGTCTCTAACTGTTATACTGGGCCTGTGTTCCTCTGTGCTACTTTGCCGTGTTAATCATAAATGCCTCACTTTGCACTGGAGGAACACTTGTTAACCAGTATAAAACTATGGTGGTGTTATACAGTGACAGTGAAAGTAAAGCAAATAGCCATCTGGCCAAAAAAAAAAGTTAAAACTAAACCAAGGCAAAACAGAACTGCAGGTACATTAACACAAGTTCAGAAGTTCAGGCAAAGCAAAGGTAGCAAGCCTCTGTGCCATGGTCTTGCAAACTCAGTACAAAGCCTGGAGCCTGTCACTTGCAATGGCAATGCTATATTACTGGGTTATAGAATTACCATAGCTGTTGACCTTTTTACAAACTGTTTCCTAAAAGGATAGTTTTTATTTATATCACTAGCCCTATTGCCATCTAAGTGTGTTAAATCTCTAGAAACTATGAACTTTATTGACTGCTCTGCATGATTATTTACACTGCTTTGACTGAACTACCCAAATTATATTTCAGCTCAAAAGAAAAGCAGGAAAAAATTTCCTGAAGTCAGTCTTAGACCAACTTAAGAATTAGGGAAGTTGTTCAGTAGCTTTAATTTTTTCAACTGAAAAATAAAATGCATGTATGTATGCACATTTGGACACTCAATAGGCTACACTGAGTCGTATGTAGTTTAGGTAAGAAAAAGGGATAAAAAGGTAGGATGAAGCTCATTCTAAGGTCAGTCTATTCTAGCAGGTCCATCAGTATAAATTAAATCAACCTCAGGGTTGCTCTGACTTATGCTGGCTGCCAACAGCCTTAGGACTTCAGACTGTCAGCTTGATCAGCCAAGCATAACTGAATTCTACAATGTCCCTGTGTTGACTAAGGGAAGGCACAGTAGTACCAGTTATCTTCCCTTTGAGGATGTATATCAAACCATAGGTGGTTCTTTATAGTAATTTTCAGGGACATTTTTGCATTAACAATGTTGTATTTATTAATGGAAAATCAGAGACTGCATAGTTTTCATGGACACTTAACCCATTTGTTTTCATAGTGCGTGCCACATTGCTGCTCTCAGTTTGAAATGCAGTTGTATTTTGGAAAAGAAGCTCATTCTGTTGTGTAGGGGCTGTTGCTGGAGCCTGTTATCCACCCCTGGCTCTACCTGCTGGCTAGGATGCTGTGGGACAGTGCCCATTTATGAGGGCAGGGCCTCCTCCACGGTGGACTCAGCTCCTAGCTTAGGCCCCCTCCTGGACCAGCCTCACTCATGCTGGTCCCTTTCATGTAACTGGTTTTGTTGATACTTGGGCCTCCTCTAGTGGGGTAGGATCAGAAAAGCTCGTGTACAAGAGCAGGTATGGAAAAACAAAATCAAGGAAGGTCTGAGCAACAGTGATATGCACTTGCATGAGAATTGATTAGTGGGTCAGTTTTTTCTCTAATGATGTGTATCTTCAAATGAAAAAAGTAATAATTCTGCAAGATATCTGCATTTCTACAGCAGCTTACTGGAACAGTAACCCTATGTGGTCTGGGCCATTTTTTGTAGTCTTGTGCTATATAGTTGGAAAACAGAAACCTGAGCAATTTTTGTGATCTTGCTTATAGATTGCCAGAGAGCTGGGGAGAAAAGGAATTTTAAACATGAGTTTTCTCCATTTGATAGCCAGTTAGAAACAATGCTTTTATGGTTTTTTATATTTTTGGGGTTCCTTGCATTTTACAAGGGTTATAATACAAGGGTATGCACCAAGGAGGGGAAAGATTTTTCTGGAACAAATACACAGTAAGCTATTGTCCAGCATGTGTATTGGTGTTGATGGAGATGTCATGTCTCCAGGCTGTCCTGAGATGGTGTAGAATGGGAGCCAGAGCAGCTGGGGCTTGGCAATTTTAGAGACTAATTTTTAATGTGGTGACAGGGGTGAGGTTGAGAGAAGAGTTTGCTGAGAGGCTTATGAAAATCACCAGTCTAAATGGCATTGCACATCAGAGCTGAGATCTCAGATCAACTCTGAAATGTTCTTATTGTCACCCTGAGTAACTGGGTAATTTGGACAGAGTTATTGTTTCTGAGTCATAACTTTAGGAAATGACAGCTGGTTTTACATGCTCAGAGAGAGGCAGTCTTTTTGCCTTTTAACAGTGTTTTGTCATAGTCAGGACTTGTATGAATATATGTCTTCAGTTTAATTTCTGCCCTCATGAAAGTACTTCTGGAAATGCACAATTAAGGGAAGAGTTACCATGGATGATAATGAAATAATTTATATATGCACATATGCACACACACTTTCTCCTAACACCCCAATTCTAATTAAGTACATACTCTCCTACAAATTGCTGACTTCCTCCTTTTGTCCTTTTTGTTATCCCTTGCTTATCCTCTTTATTGTTACTAGCAACTGCTGCTGTTGACTTCCTTTACACATGCACAAGATCGTCTTCTGTTCCAGAAAGCATGCATTGAAGGCTCTTTGGGAGAGTAGCAGTGCAACAATTAAGTAGTTTTTTTTGGCACACTATCTGAAAATTGGTTGTCTTGAGTGTCACTTAATCTGGTTTTGAAGTCTAGTTTCTTATCTCTTTGGCAAAATAATGACATCTTCCTGCAATTTTGTGTAGCTTGTGCTGAGTTAAGAAACTGGTAGTATCTCATAACATTCTTATTAAGCGATAGCTATGGTTCTGTGTTGCCATGTTGAAAAGATATAAAATCATTTCAAACTTAGTATGGATATTCATCAAATAGAAGCTCTGTAATATTTTAATCTGTTTCGCAAAACTGAGCCTGATAACAAATATGCCCCATGCCATTTCCTCTTTCAAAGGAGGTTGCACTCAACTCCGAGAGTAAGCCGATGAAGGGCTGTGGCAATTATGGCAAAAAAGGGGCACAGTGAAAGCTGGCTGACAACACTTCTGCCCTGGAAATGCCCTTAAAACTAATGATTCAGAAATAGAATGTCAAAATGGCCGCTCTCATCCTTGCACTTGGGAGTTTCACCGTCAGCTTGCTTTTCCCTGCACTTCTCCATGGAGCAATTCAGAGCCACCATGCTCCAAGTGCTGCCAGCTTTTTTCTTTAATATTTCTAGTCTGTGTGCCTTTCTCAGTTGTGTTGCCCCCTCATGTTCTCTGCGGGACCCCTTGCAGGACCGTGGCTTGTCTCCCCAGCCTTCAAGCCTGGAGACACCTCACACAGTGCCTAGGGCATCATGACCTGAAAAGCCTGCCCATTGTCTTAGTCCAAAGGAAGCTTTATCGCTATCAATGAAATGTCTGTGGAAACTGAGCCAGAATATTTTACAGTTCTGACTGGATTTGTGTTTTTACCAAGGTGGTGGTTGTTATTCTGGCCAAGTGCTGGCTATTTGTTCATGCTTAAGAAGCACAGTGCTTGAAAGTTTTCAGTATGCAATTATTATTCATGTTCTTTGCCAAATACCAGTGTTTCTAGCTGTCTGGAATTTCAGGCAGTAAATTTGGAACTTGTATGGTAGTTTTCAAAAGCAATAGGTAAAGTGCAGCTATTTATCACCCTAAAAGTCTCCCCCTGAACAACAGAAGCTTGTTTTAAAAGCTCCATTAAAATAAAAAATACTGAGGAATTTTTCTGCCTTTAATCCATTGAAGTTTGAGGCTGTTGAAAGAGTTTTCCAAAATCCTACTGGCTGGTGACCAAGTTGGGATCAAAATAAGCTGCACTGAAACAATCAAGAAATTGATTAACATTAGACTTTCTTCTCATCCCCTAGTCTAAAGTTACAGACAGCTCTGTGAGTGTCTGAACAAACAAGGATCAGGGAGGGAGAGAAAGAGAAATGACAGAATCTGAAAGCAGTGGCTGATGTTTTTGTTTTGATTTATCGTTTGCTTTATCTCATTTGTCTCATTAGGTTTTCCTTTATCAATAAGTAAGTATTGTTCTGAAAAGTAGTCAAACTACAAGTTTGACAAGAAAGAAATGTAACTTTTTATTATGCTTTTGTAAGCAGTGCTTATGTGACAGTTAATTGTGCTTCTAATGAAAAATAACTAGTTTTGCTACCTAGGATTTCACTCTAAGATCATTTGAACTTACTATAGGATAAAACAGAATTCAACTGCCTAGTAACATGCTAAAAGTAATTATTCCAGTGTTTATGGTGCCTTAGGAGAGTCAAAGTAATTTGTCCTGTAAAGAGATGTTTAACTGATTTCATCTTGATAGAAAACTGTTGTGCTACTGAGTAGCCACCAGATGGTAGTATGATAGATATAATAAAGCTAACACGTACAGCAAGTTTAGCTAGAATAGGGGAAAAGAAAGTCGGTAGTGATAATAGTATCTGTTTATAGGTTGTTGCATGCGTTTTGAAAAAAAAAAAATAAGCTGTCATATCCCAAATACAAACTACATAGGTTTTCCTAGCGACAGAAGCTTTGTGTGTGTCAGCATGCGTCAGAAATACGTAGCTAGACGCTCCACTTTTCTCACTTTTCAAGTAGAAGGGTATCTTGAGGAGCATGTCATCTGGAATCAGCGTATGTTTGTTAGTGTGGATGCTGTTTTGTTAAGGTGGTGGAATTGTTATCACAGTTCTGTTGCTCAGTAAACTGGCTAAAGAGCAAGCACCAACTCTCTTCAGGGTGCAGTAAGAGGGATTGACCTATGTTTCATCTAGTGACATTGACCAATTTACCTGTTCTGGTTGCTTAGATGTAATATGTGTTTAGAGACATAAAAGACTTTTTTGGATGTGTGTCCTTTGCTGCTGCCAGAATTGGGCTCCTGGTGTGTGGTTGAGTGGCTCCAGCTCAGCAACTTTTCAGCGCTCTCTTTCTTGAGGTTTCGAGGCTCAGTGTTGCAAATTGCACACTAATGAATTGAACTAAGTAAAAGTTGTGTAAATGCATAATAGCTAAAAAAAAAAGATAAAATAAAAAATTAAAATATCAGAATACTACTGTGAGCTTATGCACATTTTCAGCTCTTTACTTCCAGTTTGTAATTGCCTCCCTTGCCCTGCTTCTTTTTGTGAAAAGTACTGCAGGCATCCAGACGGGTCCAGAGAGATTCACAGGACCTGATCTAGACTTCATGAAAGAGATAGAGGAACTTGCAGAGGGATTTATTGAGACCGCAGAGAAAGCCATGGCTTTAGAAAAGCTATGGGAAGAAAACTCAAAGTTCTCAGGTAAGCTGTGATCTTTCTAATAGTGAATTTCTGTGTCTACCAGGTAATGACAACCAGCAAATAAAGCAATATTCTTAGATTAAAAATAAAGTGTAAAAACGAAATTTTTAGCCCATCTGAAAGAATGGAAAGAAGAGCTTTTATGATTACTATTACTGTGGCCATCGTAAAATTATCAGAAAAAAAAAGCTCTCTTTTTCTAAAACTATACCCCTGCTTTACTACTTGATAGTTAACAAAATACTGTGAAGGGAAAAGTTTAAAGCTAAGGATTAATAACCTGAGTACATAGTTACTTGGTGTAAGATGCATCCCAAAATAACTTATCAGTAGTTAAGTCTTTCTCCCCAGGTTTTTCTGTCTCACTAGAGAGTATAGGGGTGGGAAAACCTCAGTAGCTCACTACTACACAAACAATTCAGCCTCACACTAAAAGAGGCTGGAAATACCAAGGTCTGATGCTCTTCCGTGTTCCCACCCATGCTGTGCAATCTTGCTGCTGTAGCAGGTGGGCATTTAAAACCTACTACTATCCTGCCATTCTGGATGAGTTTTCAAGCAGGCAGATTTAGGCAAAAGTAATTTTCATGCCTGGCTGTCTGGGAGCTAGTACATTCACCTAATGTTGATGTGATGATTTCACTTTACTGAGAAGTGAATGGTAAGCAATTCCTTTTAAATTGGGGTTTGATTTTATTTTTTCTTCTGATAGTAGTGAAGTATTAGAAAGCATAGAAAAACAGGTGGATTGCTATCTTTGTGGGGTATTATTGTTTCATATGCCTTTATTCCTGTAGAAATGCCCTTTGTGTACTACTTGCTATTGCTTATAAAACTGATTCTCCTGAAGTTAATAAGGCTTCTGTGTAAAGGAAAATATTTGATTTTACAGGGCTCCGTAACATCACCACCTTTCTTAATGTAAGTATTTTTATAGTCTGTTTCTAAATTACAATTTTGGATTTTGAGGCGTCTTTATTATAATGGTTAGAAATTTGTGTCCTGTCAAGCTTTAGTAAACTATCTTAACAAGAAAATTGGCATGCTGTTGAAAGAAAAAATGATGGCTTGTAAATTTGACAGAGATTCAGTGGTTTCTAGATTACTGATTTAAACAAGTCTAGGTTGTTAGTAGCTAAAATCCTCAGCTGTTTGAAGGCTAGTCATTCATTAGGAACAATTTAAAAGTGCATCTGCCAGACCGCATGTAGCTGTATAACATATTACAAAATGTCTCGCAAGGAACTCTTATCCTAGTATCTACTTATTATTAATCCTCCTCCCCTCAACAGCCCAGCACTTAAAAAAGGACAGTGAGACTGAAAAGGTGAGGCTTTTGCTTGAATGAGATTAGTTTGAATTTCTGATCCAGTAAATATGGAAAGCAGGCTCAGTTGGAGGTAAAGGAAGACAGACTTGCAAGATGTGGTGTAATTATCCCCAGAATCTTTTTGGCAGTTTGTGAAATGAATTTAATCTTGGTGCTGTCCCTAATGCATTAGTCTTGCACTCTTGCATTCTTAACAAAAGAGGACAGCGAATGGACACAGTAGTAGATCTCCATTACCATCATTTTTGTACCTATCACAGATCACTGGTTTCAGTTTAAAAATATTTTAAAATTAATTTTCGCCATATTTGATGGTAACTGCTACTTCATGAAACCTAGATTTCCAATCTGTAACTTGAAATTAGATAGCATTTTTATAGTAACATTTTCAAATTGCTCATGAGGTGACAGAAAGGAACTGTATCAATGTAAATTTAATATCAGGAATGGAACATAGAATAGAAAGAATGTATTAACATTAGGAAAATATTTAGATGAATGTAGTTTATAATTATTAGTAACAGAGCTTGTACACATAAACCTCCTTTTGTGCAAACACTGCTCATGTTATTATATTCCAAAAGTGCCCTACTGAAACATTAATTTAGGGAAACAAAGACTGAATAAAACCCAAGTGTGATAGAAGCTATGTTTTGCATAGGCATCTGATGGTGTAGTCCTATAAAATAGGTGTAGGCCTATAAAAGAGGTAATTTTACCCCAGTCAGTTCATCTTTAAAGAGCCATTTTTATCAATTATTTGACACACGCTGCAAGGAACTTTGAGGCAAATATGGCATGTTCCCTGACAGTCCCTTGGTCTTTAGACTTAGAAATTCATTTCAGGGCCAAAGAACTCTTTTGTGCTTGAGATCTCAAAGATGATCCTTGTCTTCGGCAAAGAGTTAATGCTTCTGAGCAAGAAGAGATTGCTTAGCTTTTCTCCCAGTTCCATTTTTCATCAGAGCAGAAAGACATCTGAAACAAAGCTGGCATAAGTTCAAAGTACCACCAAAATGATGTGGCAAATTGCCAAAGCTAGAGGTATATTTCCACTTGAAAAAAAAAATAAAAAAAATTAAATGGTTTAAAATTTAAGAGGGGAAGGGCAGGGGTAGGGAGAGTAACAGGCATCTGCCTTTTGTTTGTTTGTTTTCTGTTAATGGAAGAGTTGCATGTAAATGTGTTTTCTTCACATAAAGATGGATTTGAATGAAGCAGAGGAGATGATTTCTAGAGCAGAAAACCTGCACAAGCAACCATACTTCTGGAACTTTTTGCATTCACTCCCTCACCTGGAATCAAACAGCTTTTATACAGAAGATGAGATAGCTGCTGTAACACAGTTTCTAGAAGCTATTCAAAAGTAAGTACTTTTGCATTCTTGAAAGTGCTTTGTTTAAATGTTTTACATGCAATTCTTGTTCTTCTTCCTGACTATTTAATAAAATAAGCATCCTTATCAGTATAAAGAGGATGAAATTTTCTTCTGTTTACCAGATTCTGCTTTTGTAGAAGTGTGGTAAGAGTTTTTGCCCATTCTAATTCCTTTATAACTAAACTTTTTTGTCTCTCAAACTCAGCTGAGATTCCCTGAAAGTCTTCAAGAATTATCTTCCATGTTAGCAATGCCTGAAATTAGCCCATCACATAATATGGCTTTAAACATTGTAATGTGCTTTGGGACTCTTTGAAAGACAGAATATTTACATAAGAATATAATAAAATAGTATCTTGGATTCTTATAAACTTAATATATATGTACCACTTGGTCAATATCAGGAAAATGTCTCCATTTTGTTTCTCAAGCCTCTTGCTATTCAAATTGCTTTGGCTGTTGTCTTTCAAGAAATGAAGCAATAAGAAAAAACCCACAGAGACTATTCTGAATGTGAAGGTTTTCTGCCTCAGGCACAGGACAGTTGTATCCAGAGGAAGGCATGGTGTCAAAAGCACAGACTGACAAGTATCTACAGGAATTTTCAGTAAAATAATGGAATTATTAGGAAAAAGTCAGAAATGTATTTATTGGTGGCTGGTTGTAATTGGTTGATAGGTAAATTGTTATTGTAGTCAATCAACATATTTATAAGGTTAGAGAAGGCCACTGAACCTGGCTGCGTGTGCAAAACTGCATTAGCTTCACCAGCCTTACTGCATAGGGAGACAGGGGCCCAAGGTTTTGAATGGGAAATTACTGTGCTGATTCTGTCACCCTTTAGAATCCCACTGTATTTTTCCTAATATAAAAAGATATGAGGATATGATGGCATCTTTTTTTTGAAATTGGGAAATAAATCTCCTACAATATGTGGGCTGAAACCGTGTTGGGGCTTAATCCCCTGGCCCATGCATAACTCATGTGTAACCTTATTCCACCTTGTTCTCTGAGCTATTAGCATGCAAAGCTGTATTAACTGTGCTTGTGGTGCTTATATCCCAAAAGCAGAAGTCTTTTCTGAAAGGTTCTGCGTGTTCCTGAGGTAAAAGTGGAACTTGATCAGAAGTTTGTGATTATTGCTTTATTCTCCAGCAGCAGTAAGCAAAGATAGCAGTAACTACTGCTGCTGTGCTGGGTCAAGTTACTAATCTGTTAATATAATCTCAGCAGTGATATCTCTACTCTGAGCCTATAGGCATAGATGGAGTGAGAAGGGGACAAAAGTGGAGAATAAGCATGGCTATGGTGTTTGTCTTCCCATGCACCTATTATGCATGTTGAGACCCTGCTTTCCAGAAAGTGGCTGTGTATCTGCCTATGGGAAGTAGTAAATCAAGTCCTTGTTTTGCTTTGCTTGCATGCACAACTTTTGCTTCACCTATTGAACTGTCTTCCTTTTGATCTGTGAGTTTTCTCATCTTTGTTTTATTTTCTTCCTGTCCTGTGGGAGAAAAGAGTGAAGGAGCAGCTGCGCAGCTGCTTGGCTGACAGCCTGGGTCAACCCACAAGGGATTAGTAAAAGGAGACTTGGGGTTTGGTTTTTTTAAGACTTTGGTGTCCTTCAATGACCAGATTTGTCATAATTAATGCAATTTGGAAAGACAGCCACAAAACCCAATGCTTACTCTTGACTAGCTTTGTAGTACTAACATACATTGAGGTCCTATCTTGGGCAGAATTTAGGCAGCAAAAAGGTTCCTAAATTTACAACCTCTCTCACTTCTTGGATTGTACCATGTTTGTTGTGTCTCCCAGAGGTACTTAATAGAGACTTTTTACACCCACTTGGAGAAGTAAAATAGTGTTTTTCTTCTCTTCTCACATATGTTGGAAACTGCTGATCCACTCTAAAAAAACTGGATTATTTGCATAGTAACAAAGGAATATTCTATAGGAAATCACTGGTAAATTAACATAAACCTTTAGCAGCAAATTACAGCTACATTAACAAAGAAGTTTGTTTTACAGCTAATGTGACTAAGACTTCTAAGAAATTCAATCTAATTTTATCAATGCATTCTGTAATATGCTTTGTTTAATTTGGGAGAAAGTGTTCTGTTGCTTTAAAGTTTCTTTTTTTTCTCTGCAGATTCTGTAGAAATAAAATACATGTGTTCTGTGTCCGTCCTGCCTCATAGTGGGGATAATGGTTGTGGTTTTGCTTCCATTTTTGCTCTCACTTTAAACTCTTTTCTTTCTTTCTTTTTTTTTTTTTTTTTTTAAGAAGACATTGGTCCTCTTAGGAGACATTTCCTTACTTTTGTTTAAAATTGAGTTAAACTGTAACAGTAAAATCTCAATTTATGGGCATTTTTTTCCATGAAAAGTCTAATTTGACATCAGTTTTTCAACAATAAAAAAAAGTATCTTAATATTCAATTGCTTGAACATCATCTTCCTCCAAGCCCTTTCTGGGTTTTTGGGTGTAGAGAGAGCTTGAGTTTTGTTTTATCTTTCACTTCCAGCATCTTAGCATCATGGAAGGATTTAGCTATGATGCCATTGGGCCAAAGTTTCTATGAAGTGATGAAAACAGCACTAAATTTAACTGCTGCAGCAGTACAGGATTGGAGCTTAGAAGGTAAGTGATTTGCTTCAGATTTTCATTGAAGCACCTCATAAGCATGCTGGGAATACTCAGTAGAAGTAACTATCCAAGCTTCTGTTAAATTCTTGAAGTACAAGGTCTAAGAATGAGCTATATTGCTGTAGTGTTAACCCATTTCTTTATTGACTTGTCTTTTAAATACTAAAAACTGAGGTGCGTCAAACTCTGGCAACTATTTGCTAAATAAAACATGTTGGTCTCATATACTTATGAGTTTAGAGTTTAGAATAATCTTTCAGTGATGAATTTTGGAAAATGATTAAATTACTACAAAGGACAATTTCTTCCATTTGATAGAAGGATAGCCTCTTGGTTTGGACGTGTGTGTTAAGCATTGTGGCTTTTTTTCTTTAAGCTTCTGTTGTTTTCTTTAAGCTTTTCTGTTGCTATAAATTCTGGTCTCACCTAAAGGGCTATGTTTCCCCATCTGTTTATAGGAGATGAGTTTAATTAGAGCAGGTAGGCTGGCCCCAGGACAACTCCTCAAGAAAAGACCAGGAACAAGTTTCATTGGCAAGCTGGCAGCACTTGATGAGATTCTAGGTGTGGCTGTCTGCTCTGCATGTAAGGTCAGGCTAAGAATTATATGCGGTCTAAATCCCACTTCACCTGCCAAAATGAAGACTGAAGTGGTACAAAGGTGTTTATGTTGGAGCCCTTGCACAGAGAGTGAACTTGAATTCCTTCGGTTTTCTGGTATTCTTCTGGTGTGTGCTCTCAGTGATGATCCGTATCCAGCCCTTGCACACACATTTTCATGACTAGGTGCAGAATTAGATGCACAGTTTCGAATGGCACACTGCTTGATCTGCTGGCAATCACTGTACAGGGGAATCTCACCATTGTCATATCGACTGTCAGATTAACAGGCCTTGCCATGATGCTAATGCTCTCATGGATTTTATCCTAGTGAAACTGGCATTCAGGTACACACCGCACTTTTTTTTTTTTACGAACATGGTACTTGGATGTCACCAAGAAACAGCATGAACAAAAAGCAGGAATGATGTAAACAGAAGGTTTTCTTTCTTTCTTTCAGGTTTTCACTATAATCTTTCTCTCTGGGATGTTTTGTGGAATCCACATGCAGTGAGAACAGAACTTGAATCCAGGTTTGGTTTTGATGATCTTCACATTGAGAAGTTACTGAGTTATACAGCGCAATTAAGAAAGGTGAATCGCTTGGAAATGTCAGTGTCGCTCTTCTTCGTCTTTGTTTTTATTTGTACCCTGAAGGGATTTTTTTCATGCCTTACAGAAGCTATAGTCGTATCTTAGATTCATGAGGAAGCTACAACACTGCTAAATATCCTGGGTTCACTCCCACCAAAATAGAAATGCATTTAGCTTCAGCTGAAATTTCTGCACATGAAGATACTGATAGTTGTAGTTGCGTCCATTAAGGAATTTATGCTTCTATGGAGTCATAACTGAGTATAGCAAAGTCCTGAGTTTATTATCTAATCCTGTACAGAATTCTGGGATTTGCTCCACTAAGCTTTTAAACTAATTCCTAGACTTGAAGCTGCCTGGATTAATTTGTCAGGTAGCTTTTTTCATCTGGTTTGCTGGACAAAGAATGCCTGTGTCTTCTGTGTGTAAATTAAGGCACATCAGGAGTCCTTTCTTCTCAGTTGTGCAGTCTTGATATCAATATACTTGACTGATGAGTCTCTCAGTGGGACTATTCATATATACCAGTGATGTATCAAATTTTGAAGAAAGCCCTCTCCGAGAAAAGAGATTTTCTTACCTTCTAGATCAAAGTGACCTGTTGGATGGTTTGACTGCAAAAAACTTGAAACGTTTAGAATTTCAGCTGAAGTCCACAGTGATTGAATTGAACATGTTATGTTGGTATTTATCTGAAATCTGTTTGTTCTTTGCTGGTACAGTCTGGAGTTGTACTCCAGAATAGCTCAGTATAAGAATAGCTTACTTACACAAAGGGATGAATTATTGAAAAATCCATCACTTTTGAATGGCCTTTTAATGAAATATCAATGATGGCCAGTTTGATCAACTGAATGAGTTTTGCCTGTAGCCTGGTAGATATGGTTGCCTGTGTAATCCCTGGCAACTTGCTAGCTACTTAAGCTAATATCTTGATTTGTGTGCTTGTGTTAGGGCATTGAAGAACTACATAAAGTATGAAGGGAAATAGAGAAACCTGAAAATATCTGTTCTGAGCACTTTAATTCTGCATCTGAAGCCCCAGGTAGTTTGGGGCCAAAACTTCTGCAAAACTTTTAATAAATTTTCTAGTCACAGACAAAAGGAGTTAAGATGTAAGGTGTCTTACAGAGGCATTAACAGGAAGAATTAAAATGAGCTGTATTATTCTTGTATACTTTAATGATATTTATGTGATTGGAAATAATAAGTCTTTCAACACAAAATTTAGAAGTCAGGCTGTGAGGAAAAGATTCTGTCCTTTTGGCCGCACTGCTGAAACCTGTCAAATTCAATTTAAAGCTAGTCTGCCACATGCAGTCATTGGTTCAAACGTATCACTGTACTGAGTGCTTTCTACATCAGTAATTTTAATAGTTGTGAAGTTGCTTCAATACATTTATTCTAGTATAGGGGTACTGTATCATTGTCAAGTTTGTTCAGTGTTAGCCTGCAAGTGACCATAGAGGTAGTAACACTGGGGTAGCTACATGGTGAAAATTCCTTGCATATGCTAGTCCCATCGTTCTGCCAGGTCTACAAGTACCCTAATTATACAGCACTCTGCAAGTGGAATACTTTGAAGTATGTGCCCTAGAATATGAGGCTGGATTAAGTGGGGTTTGTTCTCAATGGAGAAAGCTATATTGTTTTTGTCACCAGATAAGTTGATAGCAGAGATAACACTCAGCAACTATCTTGAGATACTCATCAATTTCTTATATCCCTGCCAGATTCCCACAGGAGAGACACTGAAGCAGTTTGTGTGCTTTGCTCTGTCCAGAGTGCCAGAAGATGAAGCAAATAAAACGAATAATGAAGACGACTGTATTTCTACGTGGCATGATGCCAAAATATATCTTGTTCATGCTGTCAGCAAGCTCAGACTCTATGCACAGGTACACTAATAAGTTAATAGATTAAATTCCTATTTTTTGCATGTAGTTGTCAACAGTAACTCAGTATAATGATCTGAGTTATCTACTAAATGTTACTTTTGTGAAGTTTTCATCTTGTTAATAAGACAAAGTAATCCATAGAAAGAATTGTTACGGTAGAAGTCTAATCTATCACCATGTGTCCAGTTAATCAGATTTTGTCATTAACCCAAATACAGATTTGAAATCTAATAGGGAATACAGTGAAATATAATATGATGCAGAGGTCAGGCAGAAATAAGTTTACTGTCCCACCTGTGCCTGAATTAAGGGCAAAACTGAAAGCAGACTACAGGCCTCCACTGATATAGTATATAATTAATTTATTGTTACTTTTCCTCCACTATCTCTGGCAAATAGTAGCTGAAGCATGTTGCAGGGGATGAGAGTACATCTCCACTATATCATCTTAAAATTCTGCTCTGGCAGAACAACTTGGCATGCAGTCTCTATGATGATGTATGTGTAGTTCAGAGAAAAGGATAAACCATTCAGATGTTTTTGAAGGAAAACACACTACCCAGATGTCTTAATCATAGAATCATAGAATACTTATGGTTGGAAAGGACCTTAAGATCACCTACTTCCAATCCCTCTGCCATGGGCAGGGACACCCCACACTAAACCTTGTCGCCCAAGGCTCTGTCCAGCCTGGCTTTGAACACTGCCAGGTCTTAATGCTGGTGTTTGTTTTTTCACTGAAATAGGAGATGTTCTTTAATAAAATAATAGAAGTTGTGTATCAAGCTGCTGTGGAGATGTTTGTGATATCTGATGAAAGCATGTAGAGCTTACTGTGTGTTTCCTCTAAAATGGAGCCTTTGATTTCTCTCTTGATAAAGGTTTCAGTGATGTATGACTTGAAGTAATAATTTGATTGCCAAAACTAATGCACTAATTTCTATTAGCTGTAGGAAAATCCATTAATAATTTCAGCCATGATTTTAAAACTTTTCAGAAGAGCTGATATCCTTATGGTGGCAACATGAAATACTGTAAGCTGCTGGCCACTGGGAATTCCCTTGGTGAACAGAACATCTCTTATAGTAAAATTCTGTTATAACCACTTGGCATTAAATAGACTAATGGTGAAAAAAGGAGAGTAGTCAGTAGGTTTGGCCAGACCTTAATATGCCTTATTTATTCCAGACTACGCAATGAGAGCATGCAGGCTCATTTTTCGTCTCTCTGTGTAATGGAACACCAAAAATGTTGAAGCTGCTATCTTCCGTTGTCTTGTTAGTGTAGCCAAAAGCCCTCTAAGGGAAAGCAAGCTTTTGACTGGAGGTCTGCTTTTGATTGGTTTCAGCCTCAGGCCATTTTTTTTTTTTTCCACCATTCCTGGATCTTTGGACAGGGGCAGCACAACATAGGATGTTAGGTCTCCGTATGATGTAGCGTGTTATATAGTCAACTTGCATTTCACGTGAAATTGTATTGTAAATCAATCTTTGTGAGGCCAGTAATTTCAGAGTCTAGACACATTGTTAGGGAGAAATTTTGCTATCATTATTAATTGTGTGTGTGCTTAGGGCTTTTTTAGACATTCAAGTTCTGTGTATTTTCTAAATAACAAAGCTTTGTTTTTCTAACAAGGTGCATTCTGTTTTGCATTCAATCTTTTAGGTACTTGAGCAATGGTTTAGCAACAACAGGTTCTCTCAGAAACTCCTTTTGGAACTTGAAAGAATCATAGATGATTTAATGTCTCAGTTTCTAGATGACAGGGAAGTCAGGAAAGTTTTTGCAGAGATAAATACCCTGATCCAGCAATGGAATGAGAAATCAGATGGCTACTTTTCAGAAGGATATACTGCACCTCATGACCTGTAAGTTATCTTTCTGCAACTTGTCTTATAAAATTCAGATCAACTGAATATTTATTTTCACATTACGCTTCACTGATTTCTGATTTATAAATGAATTGAAAGACTCTACACAGGACTTAAGCTGCAGACATAGCGAGTTAATGTTTGTCAGAGGCTTATGAAAAACTGTGGCAGAACACAGGAACTGATACTTCTCTTTCAAACTGCACATTGGATGATTTAGATCCCTTCTGGGAGTTATAACATTGGCTTCAATTTGGCATTTGTATGGCTATATGTTTGTAATAACTCATTCATATCAAAACCTGTTCCTTATTGGAGGAGAGATGAACTATGCTATACAAATCAACATCTGAGGATTAATCTGAAAGATACAATCCATTTCGTACCTTTAAGAGAGAGAATGTAGTCAAATTATTCAATAATTTATTTGTACATTTTGGAATTTGGTTTTTTTATACAAGGAAACTGATATACTGCTGCTGTTGTAAGAAACTACAAAGTAAATGATATAGTGACTGCACAATGAAAAAAAGTCCCATAGCTTTTTAGCAACTTTATCCCTTTTGTTTGTAGTACACAATGCCACTGTGCTCCACCTCTTTTAATTGCAGAATCCTGCATCTGGAGGGAATGAAGTCTGTACTTCCGGGTGTACCTCAATGGCCTGTTTCAAAGAGATTGCTTCTGGTAGATGGAGCTATAAGGAATGTAATAGCACAGTATTTATACTTCACTGAAGGTAAAACTGCGTGATGGTTACTTGTTACTATCACTCAAATGACTCAAATCCACAAAATAACATGAAAAATTAATAACATTCTACCTCTTGGAAGGCATTTGGGCTCTGTAATACATGTGTCCTGGGTTATGGTTGGAAGGGGCATTAAAGATCATCTTGTTTCAAACACCTGCCATGAGCATCTTCTGCTAGATCAGGCTGCTCAAAACCCCATCCAAACTGGCCTTATGCTGGGGGCCCCAGAGCTGGACACAGTACTCAAGGTTGGGGTTTCACCAGAGTGGTGCAAAGAGGCAGGATTACCTCCTTTAACCTGCTGGTCATGCTCCTTTTGATGTAGCCCAGGATAGGGTTGGCTTTCTGAGCTGCGAGCTCACACTGCAGGCTGATGATCCCAAAGTCCATGTCTCCCACAAAGATGTTAAACAGCGGTGGTCCTAATACTAACCCCTAAGGAATGTCACTCCTCACTGGTGTCACTTGGTTGTCAAGCCATTGACCACAACTTTTTGAGTGTTGACAGTCCAGCCTGTCATATAAGTACGAACAAGAAGTCTTGGTTTTTGATGTAGGTGTGGCTTGGCTTTTCTGGTCATCCCAAGTGAATCAAAATGGCCACCTTACACACTGAAAAGCATTACTGCCTGGGGGTATTAGACTCATTAGGGGAAGCAGGGAAAGAGTGTTTTGGGGTTGCGCAAGACAGTATAGGAGGTTTGGAAGGGGAACCAAAAGTGGGGAGATGAAATTATTTAGGTAGTTTGGGGAGGAGCTAGGGTGGGGAAAATAGTAATAAAGTGACAATAGAGGGTTTTCTCATAATAAAAAGGCTGCTTGCCCGGCCATGCCCCTGACTATTGTAGGTCTGTCCTGCTTTCTCTCTAAACCGCACTTCTAATTCTTTTCCTGGGTGGGGTCTCTCTATTCTGGGCTCATATGCCCAGGTGCCAGCAACTGTGGAGGGAGTCTGAGAGCCAGGGACATCTGGTGGGCAGCCTGGCTGTCTGAGCCCAGCTACTAGGGGGGATCTACACTGTGTGTTTATATATATATATGCATATATCTCTAGCAGACCTTCACCCTGACCAGCCAGAGAAGTTAAGAGAGCGAAGCCTTTGGTGCTGTTTGTTACGCATGCAAGTGCTGTGTGTGTTGGTCTCTGTTGATCTGTGCGACTGGCCACGTGCATTTGCTGTGCATGTGTTGGCTTGTGTGCCTCCCAGCCTTGCTGCTTGTTGGACCTGGGGGCATGGAGCTGTGACAGCTTGATCTTTGTAGGGCTACTGGATTTGGCAACTCAATAACATGACCTCGTAACATTTTTGTGGTTGTCTTTCATTCGAGAAGAGAGAGAGTTTTTTTTGGGAGCTTAAGGAATTAGGCAACCTTTCCATATTCCAGAAAATTTTGGTAGTTAAATCAACAGTTACACGTGGGAAGAGTTTATTTTTAACATTCATAGCTAGAAGGCTACACAGGATCTCATTTCCTTTCCTGGAAATCATGAAAGATCACTGAAGTTGTTTGAGCTACTCTGTTATAACTATGAAAGGCGATAGGATCATGCTTTTGCTGGTGTGAGAAGATTTGTCTCTTCTTCTTCCTTGTCTCCTAAGCCTTTTTCAGTGGTGGTGCGTGAAGGGAGCTGTCTTTGCTCCCCAGAAGCGCAGAGTGCAACTGTGTACATCTTTTGTGCAAAATGGAGTTCTCTGGGCAGGGATGTCATCTAAACAAAGTTGAACCTTTATGCCTCTCTAACTAACTGCTGTATTTTTAAACGCTATCATGCACAGTTTTCTTTTCCCATAAGGATGTTTTCTCCTGTAATGTCACAAAATTACTCTGCAGGTTAAACATTTTCTTTATGGGGGTGTGTGGAAAAAATGTCTTACAGATGCTTTATATAGCCTGAAAAAACTGATTCCCGTTGCCCGAAGAGATGGACTCATTCATCTTGACATCAGAAAGCTCTTTGTGGAGCTGAAACAGGTATGCTGTTATTTGATATTTGTATGTTAATTTGCATAAAGCTCCAGAGGCTTATTTTGGGGATTAAAAAGTCCTTGTTGAGTATTTCACCTTTTATTCCGCAGCATTTTTGTCCAACTTTACTTTGTACTCTTTTGTCTTTTGACATTTCATTTTAAGAATTAATATGGAGTGTGAATGAGATCTGTTCCTTCATCTTGAATTCATTTTTAAATTGACAGTATATTAATTAAATTTTAGATGTTGATGAGCAATGCTTCCTATATTTGCAATGACCTGCTTACAGTGTTTGAGAAGACCCTAAGACTTCCACAGGGTTCAGATGGCACTGACATTTTAGCAATATACATGTGCCCTGGCAATGGCTCAGAGGTGACCTTTAAGCTAAGTAACCAGCTCCAGTCACTAAAGGAATCTGTAAGTAGTTCTGTTTTATTTTTTTATGTTTAAAGATTGCAGTGCCTTACTTATAATACTATTACAAAATGAAACAAATTAACAGGGGTTGTAGCTTACTACTTCTTGTTTGCTAATAATAAATGGATGGGTAACTGATCATTTAAACTGATCAAAATATACTTGGCAGTTACGCACAAGTGGTCTTGGTAAGTCTTTCGAGCAGATGTGATGTTTTAGACCTGCTAAGTAGCTGTGGCTTCCAGAAAAACAAATAGGAGCTTTGAAAGACTGCTCATTTAATCTATCTTATGTTGTATTTCAATATCATTAAGATTACAAATATAAGAAGCAGGACCAAAGATGAGTTTCCTTTTTACTGTTTTCAAATATTGCTTGCTTTTCTGTGAAAGGTCCTGCTTCTGCAGAAAGTAACTCAAGGACAACAGAGACTGCCAGATCCAGTAGTGGATGACAATTTGGGATGGCAAGAAATAGAAGAGCAGCTAACCAAAAATTATGCTTATTACTGTGAAATTAATCAATTGCTGAGCACAGAAGCACCATCTGAGAAGGATGTCCATTTCAGCTCTTGTCAGGACCAGCTGCTCTTCTCACTGTATGTATCTTGTGTACCTTTTATCTTGCGTACCTTTTAATACATAAAGATTCTGGCTGGTACTAGCCTAGAATAAGGTATTATAACCACTAACTGAATAAATAAAAAGGTTAAAATCCTGCTTTTTGCTTTTGATTGCCACCCAGTGTTAACAGTTCCCTATAAGCACAAGCAGGAAGGCAGAGGATGATTTTCTAATTATTTTTTCTTTCAGTAGCAGCAGTAGTATTGGGGAATAGTAAGGGTGGAAATAGGCTGAGGATAGGCAGGTGTCTAGGATTCTAAAAGTCTATTCTTCCTTTTTATCTTCTCACATCCACGTATTTTCTGCTACTTTTCATCCTGCTTTCTGGTATTGCTCTCTGGCACTGTGCTGCTCAGGATGCTTGGCAATTTGGATCTGAAAGACTCCTGGGACATGCAGGGAAATATCAAAAAGAGGGTACTTAGGAAAGCACAGTAGGAGGGGTACTGCAGCTTCAAGTTGCTTTCTCAACACATCAAGTGGTCACTGTTCCTCTATTTTGGCAGAAAATCCATTAATCTTTTTATTAAGTTGATTGTCATTTTCAGTGACTCAGTAATTTTACTGAAGTTTTAATGGTGCTAAATCAGACTATATTAGAGACAAATCCCTATATCAGTAAAATGCTTTATAATAAGGTAGTGTTTTATTATTCCTGCTTGGCAATGTGAAGCATGAGAATAATACATTTAATGTGAAATTGCATTATATTGGACACTTGTTCTATGTCACAAACTTAAACACGTATAGAAGACAAATATCTACATTTCTTCTGTGCATGAGATACTTGACAGAAGAGTTTTCTGTTATAGCAGTAAAACTATTAGCTCTAATCATTCAAGAATCTATCAGAAATTCCACAAGCTGCTTTGGCAGCAGGGATTAAATCCACAGATATTAATAACATCCCATATGTTAGAAGATTGTTGTCATTTTTCTTGTCTCTTGCTGTTGGTAAATGGCAGATTGCCTTTTCTCTCTCTCCCTATTACTAAAAGACTACAAAATGACCAGGAGGACTAGTTTTAAATTCCTCTTTTGATCATCAAAGCCGCTGACAGAGCTTAAAGGTCCCTGGGAATAGATGCTTGTGTTTAAGTAACTGTGAAGAGCAAGAAAAACTCAGTGCTATTTTTATGTTTTGTTGTTGTGTTGTTTGACTGATTGGTTCCTGGTTTGGGCTTAGAACGATGTAATACCTCTGCTGTTGACTTTTTTAGCAAAGGACTGATATTAGACTGCTTGCTTGAGCTCCCACTTAATTCAGTAGGACTGTCTATACACATAAAGTAGCAATAGAATTTAGCTGGAGATTTTGGAGAGAAACAGCATATGTTCACAAGATAATTTGACTTTGAAAAAAATCACTGGTTTAATAATGGTACTTTTGTTTTCTGTGTCATTTCAGAATTAATAATACACTTGAAGAAATTTTGTTTGTTTCTGAGGATAACCCATACTGGGAGGATTTAGCAACTTTTGTCAGTTGGATGTGTGAGGTAGCTCAAAACATGAATGAAAAGGCAGCAGGCGCCATGGGAGGTCAGTCAGGTGAGGAAAGAGCTACTGCACATCGTAGGTTTTATTCTGACGGTTCCCTGTCTGTTGTAAGGTACTGTATTCTTTGGAAAGGGAAAAGATTATGATTTTTATATTTGTAAGCCTGTTTGTGTTTCCATCAATCTTAGGATTCGCCAGCTCACTGAAACATTAGCAAGGAAAACTTATACAGAGCCTGTCTCTGGTAAACAGCTGTGATTTTAGTGACAGATAGAAAACTTTTGGATTGTCCATTTCTACTGGGAAAATTCCAATAGGTTGAACCTGTGGAGTATCTAATGTTTGACCTTTCTATTGATGTTGACATTTTTATTTTCTCTGCAGATGTACTAGAAGCATCTTTATGTTCTAGACAAATGCTTAACTTGGAGGCCATCCTAGGTCATTATTTAGCATTTCTGCAAAACTTACCAGATTATTCCTCATTTATTTCCTGGGCGCGGTAAGGCTCAATTTAATTTCTTTATTTAACTGTTTTCTAGAAATCCTTTATCCCATCTCCACTTTGGACATCTGTAATTATTGAATGTAGTTACCTTGCCTCTTTTCACCAAATGGCTGGTGGCTGTCACTATTACTGGGAATAAATAGAATCCTGCAAAGAAAGCTATGATTTTGTGGCTGTCATTCAAAAGCGTTAAAAAAGACATCTCCATCTTCAGTGTATTATCAACAGTAACCAAAGTGGTATACTCCAGACAGTTCTAATGGAGTGTAACAAGGCCTTCTTGTCGCTAAGCTGCTTGCATTATAGTCCTCCTAACGCCTAGATGAACAGTGAAACCAGAGCCATTTAGTCATTGCTCTGTTAAAAAAGAAAAAAAAATAAATATCCCTAGTTGAACAACTTTGGACTAATAGTTGAGTGCTGCCTCTGCTGCTAAGTGCTAGTAACTGTTTACCATGCTATGCTGGTGATCACAGCTGTTAATAGATAAGAATACTAAGTTATATTTCTGGACTTTGAACTTTATTTTTCATTGTGCTGATATTTAGCTCTTCGCTGAACCGATCCCTTCTTTAGCTTATCAAATGGAAATAGCCACTATCAGTGCAGTAAAAGATGAAGAATCGAGAGCTTAGATGTTCTTGATATCTACCGTAAAAAAACCCAGAAGTTGCAGAATGCAAATTGCTAACTTCAATGTTGAGTTACACTTAAATACACTTCTTACAATCTATATTTAAATTGCTAAGCCACTGTCCACCATATTTGGAAAATCATGGCAGTCAGGTGAAATTCCTGATGACTGGAAAAAGGGAAATATAACCCCCATTTTCAAGAAAGGGAAAATGGCTGACCCAGGGAATTACAGACCAGTCAGTCTCACCTCTGTGCCTGGCAAAATCGTGGAGCAGATTCTCCTGGAAGGCAAGCTAAGGCACATGAAAAACAACAAGGTGCTTGATGACAGCCAGCATGGCTTCACTAAGGGGAAATCCTGCCTGACCA
>WYDI02002366.1:0-11175 GCA_009867235.2 Psittacus erithacus
TGAAGACCGAGGCAAAGAAGTCATTAAGAACCTCAGCCTTCTCCAAATCCAGGGCAGCCAGTTCTCCTGATAGCTTCTGGAGAGGGCTCACGTTGTCCCTTGTCTGTCTTTTATTTGAAATGTATCTACAGAATTCTTTCCTGTTACCTTAATCCTTTCCTGTTATTTTTAGTAACAGGTTGAGAGGGTTCACTTATTTAACCTGGAAAGGGAGGCTTATGGGTGTCCCATAAATGCATAGAATTACCTGATGTGGAGTAAAGAAGGTAGAGCTGGACCTTTCTCAGTGATGCCCAGTGACAGGCCAAACGGCAGAGGGCACAAATTCAAACGAAGGAAATGCAATTTAAATGTATGATAAATAATTTTTACTGTGATCAAGTACTAAACAGATTGCCCAGAGAGGTTACAGAGTCCCTGTCCTTGGACATATTCAAATCCTAACTGCACACAGCCTTCAGCAACCTGCTGTTGATGTCAGAGGGTTTGGGCAAGATGATCTCCAGAGGCCCAACCTCAACCATCTTGTGTTCCTGTCATCAACCACTTCTTACTGTAATCTAATAACCAACAGCAAATAACAGCTAATTACTCTCAGAATAATAGTCTGCACTTAATTTCTATTTAATTTTATGTTCAATTTCTAGCTGTTGGATCTTGGCTTGTTCCTGGCCACTTGATTAAAGAGTTCTCTTCTAGTCTCTCTTTAGATACTCTCAGATCAAGCCACCTGTTAGCCTTCTTTGTGATAAGCCAAAGGGTATTTCCACAAATAAATATTCCATGTTCTCTGTGAAAATGGAAATGGAGACCTTAATCTAGTCAATTTGCGAGCACGGGTACTTTACTGTCCAAGTGCAATCTGTGCAGATTCTGACTGTTGAACTCACACTGTTCATTGTCTCTTACAGATTGTAATGAGTCAAGAAAATAAAATGTAAAAAGAATTAAATATCCAAAACCATAAAATGTCCCTCCCAGCCAAAAATGACCCCTACCTCCAAAGCCATATATATTTATAAGGAATATATTGGGATTGTTACAGGCTAAAATACTGAAAATAGACAATAACAAAAGATATAAGGAGCTTAATGGGATAGAGTTTTAACCAAAATTTAAAGAAGATTTTGCAATTGTGGGCAAATTGGTTTGCTTTGTTACACTGGAAACAGGCTGCAGGAAAGCTTCAGGAATCAGTGGTGATGTTGAATGTGATGTTAAGCAATAACAGCTGTGAGATGATGCAGGGGCCCGAGTGTCCGAGCTTCTCTCTGAGTTCACTCCTACCTTCCACGACCTTCGTTGTCAGTGCTGAAGTCTGAGGACTCATTCCATAGACAATAAATACTATTTGTCAGAGCAAAGTTCAATGACTTTCTGCCATCACACTGTCCATATCAATTCAATCCTATTTTTTATTTTTTCTGCTATTCTTACTTAACCTTCGTGGAATCTCCCAAAAAATTCAAGAAGAGTAACAATGAATAATTCAATGGGATATAATAACCTTGCTCCCTATGCCAGGATCAGTGGGGTTTTTTTTGTTTCTGCTGCTGCTTCTGTTTATCATTCCAATATGGTAGAGTTTTCTTTCTTTATTTGCTATTGTCTATTGCTCCTGCACCTGTCTGCTCCTCTCTGAAAACAAAGTTCATTGTTTTCTTAGTTTCTCTGCATAAAAAACCAAGTTCAAATAGATTACCTTTTCAAAAAGGATAGAAGATATAAAAGTACAGCTGCTTAAGCAATTAGTGGAGCAGCATGACATTTGAAAGCCTAGAGCTATTGGAAACTCACCTGGCTTCAGATGCCGTTATAAACTCAAGAGTTCAGTTTGGGTCACTGTGAGGGACAGGAAATGCTGGAGCAGAACGAAACTTGCTGGCAATCTCTTCTCTTTTATAGGAACCACTTTTAAGCCCTACGCTCTTAAAACTCAGCTGTTGAAATATTTGGGGTGAGATTCATCTCCAGGCTAAGAAATTCCAATGTGTCTACGTGTTGTTATCTAAACGTTGACAAGGCGCGTCTGCTTGCATCACTGTTGGAGCAGATCAAGCCAAGGTGACAGCCTAGAAAGATACATATTCAGCTGACCTGCCACTGTGTGTCTAGATTTAGGTGAGCTGAACTGCACAGGGTACTCAGGAGACGGCAGTTAGAGACTGAATTTGATCACTTTAAGGCATCTAGATTGCATCAAACCTCCATATTTGGGAAGCCAAATCCCTTTTTATTTGCTTGTTTGGGGTTTTCTTTGTCTGTTTTCTGGAACCAGTCTTAGGACGTTCCACTTGTGTGGGGCTTTCCTGCAAATCAGCAAAATCAGTTACCCAATGCCAAGCACCACAGTCAATCTCAACGAAATTTTACTATAGTAGATTCCCAAAGCAACCCCAGGTTAAATAATCACACTCACATGATGAAGGCTATTATTTTTCCCAATCACTTTGTTTCCTTCATTAGGGACTTTATCATGCCTATATAATTCCATGGGAGATAACAATGTCCACAAGTGAAAACTTAACAAATCTCATGAAAAATCAGTAAAAAATTTTTGGGAGGCAAGAAGTACCCTTGTTTTCATTTTACAGAGAGAGAAAAAGGACAGGGAACAATTAATGAACAGTGACACTTATGGGATTTCCAGTTCAGAAAGGAACTGAGTCTCTAGCCTCTTGAAACCTGGTTTTCTGCCTCAGCCACCAGCCCCTGTACTTCCCTAGATCTCCGCTCAGTTTCTCAGCACTAACAAGAACTAGAAAAAGCACAGAAATCATTTAATTAATCTCCATAGAATTTGTTGTTGTTGAGGAGGATAGGGGGGAGAAGAAATGAGAAAAGAAAGAGTGGAAGTGAAGGAGTCAAAAGCTAAAACAATAACTAAAAAATTCAGGCAGTGGTCTAAGCTCTGGGGAGCACAGGTTAAGTCATTGCTTGGCTTAATTTACAGTAACTTGAGGGCAAAAACTCTTCAGCAAAGTAAATATCCATGAATCTGACCTCTGCTTTCAGGATAGACACACTTGTGTTAGGGAAAAATCTCTTGCAAAAATGTGGTTCTCATCCCAGTGCAGAGTAAAAGGAAAAGAGGAATTGACAAGGCACCTAAAATAGCTTCTATAGCATGAAGTTGTGTTGTCTTCCATTCCCATCATCAGTGATGTGCACTGTTACACAGAAAGGATAAGCTGGCATTAGCTCCCACATGTACTTATTCTGAAGCTTGTAGCAGGTCATCTGCTGCTCTCAGCTACAGATACATTGTGCAGTGACAGGCAAATAAAGGTCATTTGTCAGAGCACAATGACGGTGGGAGTGATTACTGGGCCTTGATTACTACTGTAACACAAACAAAGAATTTTAATAAGCTAAGTTGCATTCTGAGTCCTTTTTATTGCAAGAAAAAAAAAATCCCACTAGATTGTGGAGGCATTTCACTAATAATTAATGAATATTTATTATTTTTGAAGAAGAATAAAGCTATGTCAGGATGCTGTGTGGTCCTCTGTATAAATGGTTTACACTTGCATTTTCCTTCCCATCGATTGCGTCCATCAAGGTCTGAAATAAATATTCCTTATTTTTGTTCCGACTGCATAATGTGCATTCTGTTTGGAAAGACCTGGGAGAAAGCACACTTCCAAACCCTGTGATAAAGCTGGTGAAAAATCCCAAAGGCCCCACTCTGTATTTAGACCGTTAGAGACTGAGGACACTGGAAGGCAAAGGTGACATTCCCAGTGATTCATCAGATCTAGAGGTGGGTATGATCTGTTGGTAGGTAGGTGTTGTGCTGGTTTTGACTGGGATGGAGTTAATTTTCTCTCTAGTAGCTGGTATGAGGCTGTCTTTTAGCTTTGTGCTGTAAACAGTGCTGATGATACAGGGATGTTTTCATTACTGCCTATCAGTGCTTGCACAGAGTCAAGGCCTTCTCTGCTCCTCACCACACCAATGAGCAGACTGGGGGTGCACAAGGTGTTGGGAAGGGACACAGCTGGGACAGCTGACCCCAAGGATACTCCATACTACATTTGTCACGCTCAGCATATAAAGGTGGGGAGAGAAGGAGGAAGCGGGGGATGCTCAGAGAGATGGTGTTTGTCTCCCCAAGTAACTGTTATGCGTGATAGAGCTCTGCTGTCCTGGAGATGGCTGAACACCTGCCTGCTCATGGGAAGTGATGAATGAATTCCCTAGTTTCCTTTGCTTTCATGCACAGCTTTTGCTCTACCCATGGGTCTTTATCTCAGCCTACGAGTTTTCCCACTTTTACTCATCTGATTCTTTCCCCCATCCTACTGGGGAGGAGGTGAGGGGGGCAGTGAGCAAGCGGCTGCATGGGGTTGAGTTGCTGGCTGGAATTAAACAGTGACAAGGCAGAAAAGATCGTTGGCCATAGGCACCTTCAGGAATAATCTCCCAAAAGTCATCAAATGAGCACATCTCTCCAGAGCATTCACTTATAAATATTTTAACAGAACAGGAACAGTTGGCCACCCTTGATTCCTTTTCTTGGAACTAATAAACTGCCAAAAGACATTTTTTTCCCCTTTACTAGGGATTAGTTTTTCCAGTTTCCACTGACTCAATCTTTCCTGAGAACTGCCTTTTCTTACTGTGTCTGGATTATCTCCTCGCACATTTAAGATGTGATGAATTGGAGGGAAAAAACCAGCCCAAAAGAGAATAAAAAGGAGGGACTGTCATTGTGACGGAAGTATTTGTCAAAGTTCCTTTTTCAGGTTTCACCTAAAAGGAACTTATTTGGAGTCAGATCCTTTGCATTTGTTTTCCATGTAAGTAGAAGGTAAATATAGCCCTTAGTATTTTTGTCTGTGCTTGTTAATGTGCCTTTGTCTTGAAGGCAGAAGAGACATGAGACACACAGAAGATCCATTTTGCTATTGATCACACATTTTTTAATCTTCCCTTTTTTAAGAGTTTATTAAAGTTTAGTGCTCTTTTTTTTCTCCCAGTCTACTTTAAAGCTGTCTGTAGAAAAGGTTGATTTTTTTCCTGCTTGGGATTTCCAGGGACAAGTTGAGAATTCTTTAATTAAAATACAAAGGAAAGGAGGCAGAACTAAATTTTACCTTTCATAAACACCAGTTTATTAGACACTTGAAAACAACCACTCTTGGGCATGTATTTCAATGTTTTACTTTTCTATACGACTGCCTTGTGCAGTCATATCTATGATCCCTAAACAGCAGCAATCTCCCTGTGCACATGCCCTTTGGTAAAAATGAAATCACTCACCTTTATAAACCCAAGCAGTGAAAGAGCAAGACCCAAAGCCCAGAGAACTGAAATTCTTGAAGTAAATAAGTGAAGTGACCAGTGGGATAGCATAGAAAGATGAGGAGATGGATATGCAGTATGTTGATGTTCCAGAGGAGGTTGATCTCTTCAGCTGCCTGAAGTGACGCAGTAGAAACAAATGACTTAACATCAGTGTTTCCTATTGGGAGACCTTTCTGAGAACCTGCTTCTCACATGTTGGATAGTCAGAATGGGTATTCAACTCTATCCAGGGACTGGCTGTATCCAGTTCCCCTTGTTTGACATTGCAACTGCGCTTCTTGGGGATCTGAGGAATTAGCCCCAACACCTACTGTGCAATTATTAGTCATGCACATTTCCTGATTTTGTTCCAAAAATGCTTACTTATGTGACCAGGCAAGTACTGGCTGCAAACAAAAGAGGTTTTAAGGATAGCACTTTGAACTCTAATGGCATGAGATGACTTCTAATGTACTTAGAGAATTTTTATTTATTTTCAAAGTCTTACATGACTGCTCAGAGATGAAGGGTTATATTATCCATAAAAGCCTTGAACTCCTTGTATTCTAGCGCGCTTAATCTGTAAGGCCCAGTTCCAAAGATATACTAAGGCCGACACTTTGTATTGTGCACCATAACACCCCTGGGCATATTATCTGGGCGCAGGACGAAATATCAGTTCCAGGACGCTCCAGTGTGTGTTTTCTTAAGAGAAGCAAGTCTTACGCAAAAATAAGACGATTCTGCAGTGTAGAAACTTTCCTACTGTCCCACTTATGTCTGTGAACATCTCAGTTTTAGTGGACACTGCAAGAAACTCAATAGCTTTTAATTTAAAATCTTATGATCTTGAATCCACTTCAATTCCCCACTACTGCTTGCCTTCCCCCCACTCCAAAACCACCAACAAATGCTCTCTTCCCACAACAGCTTGATATTGAGGGCATTTGTCGAGAATATTTCTAAAGCCTCTCTCTAGTCCATGGAACTTTAGCACATGTTTAACTGCTGTACTAAATCGTATTGTATGGATCTGATCCAAAGCCTATTGATGTCAGAGGAAGAAAAGCTTCCATTGACTTCAGTTAGATTTCAATCAGTCTTTTTTAACAGAAAACGATTATGCACTTACACTTTTAAACATTTATGATGAAAAGCATCAGCAAATAAAAATTTGTGAATAGACTCCCACAAAACAAAAGTGTCAGCAGCTGAAATACTAGGGCAGATGGGCTTTCAAGATCTGTCACTCGATCAGCATTGTACAGTTTAAAGGCACCACATGTACTCAGTCTTCTGAGAGGGTGTGTGGACAAGAAACCGCTCTGATTCATTATTTTTCTAGCAAGAAAGATTTGATCTTTGAGCCAGACAATGACTGGGAACTTTTGCACAATGTTTTGTGTTCATCATTTATTGCCTTGATGGAATCCTTGTAAACTTTCTGAAAGAACATTGTATGTCTTTCACGTACAATGCATTTCTGTTTAAAACTGAGAAAATTCCTTGTTAAGATACCACCATATTTTAAGATAAAAATAACATATATGCTAATAATGTTCTCTTCACGTATATGGCTTTATTTGTTTATTATTTAAATAGATTTAAAAGAGTTTTAGGATAGAGGTCCTCATTTTCCAAATCAGGAGGAGATACGATTGGCCAGCAAAATAACTGGAAATGGAAGTTGATTGTCTTGAACTTCATACCCTAGCTTCCTGAGATGTCACTTCTTCATTGTATTTAGCACACTAAGGCCCAGCCTTTCCTCATCTAATTTTAAATTTAAATGAAATGCTCAATATTGCGTGTAGTCAGTTAAGGTTGTTCCTGTGGGCAGATCACTGAACCATGAGCATCTCTCCCCAAGAGGTCATCTTTCTCTATCAACCACATGCAATTGGATTGCACTCTTGGAGCGTTAGCTAAGTGCTAAAAAATATACAGGATGAATACGGAGCAAAGCATTTTCAATATTTACTTCAAAGATAAGAACGCCTATAGGAAAAAAGAATAATCTCCACTATTACCCACAAAACAAACACGAAGGGTTTGGGGACGGACAGGGCCCGTAGGCTGAGAAGCCGATTTCTCAAACATCTTAGTAATTGAGGTGCTAGGGAGAAGCTTAGTGAGAAAATTTCTAAACATTGTTAGAAATATTGTTTTTCAAATGCACCAGATAAAGAATTTTATCTTACTTGTATTTCCATGGAAGGAAGCATATTCATGCACCTAAGATTTGTGCTAGCTGTTATCTAACAAAAAACCTAGACTTGCAGAGAGTTTATTACCTTTGCTGGTCACAATATTAACTTTGACCTCTTTTTCACTTACTTGTTTTCTTTTGGGTGGTAGGAAGTTAAAGATGATACGGGATAGTCTTACTTTAATACAGAGGAAATATTAAAGGAAGTAGCTGCATTTTAATGATATATGAATTTTTTCAATGCCTACGTAATTTGATAATTAAAAAGAGAGTATCAAAAGTGTGTATGCAACAGCCCCTGAAAGATTTTGTTTAAGTGGTGTGGTGACATTTATAGCTACAATTATTGCAGAAGAAGTTGGAAGAAATGAATAATGCTCGAAAATAATATTTAGGTCTTTTAAGCAAATTTATATATCTAAAAAGTGCAAAAGCATGTCATTCAGAGTTAATGTTTCTACAGAATTGTTTGACATTCACCTGCATTTAGTAGCAGAGAATAAGCTGCTATAATATTCTCATCTGTTCATCAATTACATTCTAAATTTCCTCTAATTCATTTCATTCAACATTTTTGGTATGTTTTCCTGATGTCTTCGCAATGTTCTTTATTCTACCTTTCTTTAAATTAATCAAAGGAGCTGTTTCTGACTAAATACACATATATATTGATCACTTCTCACTTTATAAGATGAGGTAAGTTTTTAAATTCACTGCAATATAAAATGTTAGTTTTTGCTACATATTATAAACCATTCTTTGGAACATAACATAATCTTGAACTCCCTTTAGCAGCTTCCAACATCCACATCAATTTTGTATCATAAAAAATATGACAGAATCAATATTGTGATGATAAGCTGTAAAAAATTGCTTTTGTCTGGATTCAGTTGAAAACATAAGTGGTCTCATTCAGCTCAGGAACATTGGAACCAGCTTCTTAAAATGAACAGGCTGTTCAGAAACAAAACTAAGTTTGTGTTAGGTGGAAGTGGGTTTTTTTCATTCTTTGCTACTAAACCAAACTTTTTATTCTCTTGCCCTTATACAGTGTCCCCTGTTGAATTAGGATAATTTTTTCTTGCTAATTGGGTTCATTTGGGATTGTAGCTGGTACATTACAGCTGACCTACAGCACAACTCAAAACATCCTAGCAGTATTCTATATCTAAATCCTCTGTATGAGCTTTACAACATCTTCTGACAAATATTTCTATCCATTATGGCTAAAATACAAGGGAGTGGCTTTCTTCTCTGAAACTGATAAACAATAATATATTTAGAATATGGGATATGACTATTCCATTACTGATCTACTGGAATATTGTTACTAACCAAGACTACCTATAAGCCATATAGGAAAGACAAAATTAGTAGTAGTTTCAGGAATTACATATGAAAGATATTCAAGGCTGATTAACAATAAGCCAATGCACTATTGTGAGCAACCATGCTTGCTATCCATGATGTATGATCTGTGATGGCTACTTGCAAAATGCTGGATCATGTGCTGAGAGAAAGCTCCTAATACTTTCTGGGGTGCTTTAGGCAGACAATATGCATGATTAATATATGTTTGTAGACAGCATCCTATCAGACATCCAGAGAGCGGTGTCAATGATGATAGTTTATGCAGAACAGACTAAAGGCAGAAGATAACTTTTGTGCTTAGATATTTACCTTACCCTTCCAAAGAAAAATCCTTTCTTCCCACCATGGTACCAATAAAAAACTTTGGTTGCAAAAGTGAAAATACAGCATCCACTGCTCATTGTAAGGAAAGCTAGAGATGAGAAACAATACTGTTGAGCAGAACGCTCTGTGCTAATGTCTACAGATTGCTCTCTCTGTAGACTTTTGAACTGGCTCTGATCCATAGATCTGTGCTGAGCTGTTGGGACAAAGACAATATGTAGAAACAGGGCTATTCTAGTGACAGTCACTTGCATCTGCAGGGAAACCTGGGCCTTTTGAAAGCTGTCTTGTCCACACACTCTTAAAAGTGTCAATCAGTGGTATAGATCTAGCCAGACTACACACCAGGTGACAGCACAAGACTGAGTTTGGAAAAAATAAACACACAGAGCAAACATATAGGGTAGAATTAATCTTTTTTGCTTCTAGCTTTCAAAAAGCGATCTGTCTAGTGTAAACTAGTCCTCTAATTGCCTTCTAAAGTTAATGGAGAGAGAAAACATATTGACATTTCCTATGTGACTTGGGATACATTATGCAATATGAGCTTGTTGAAAATCCTAGTTCAGGTATTTTCTGTTCAAATGACATTAGGTTTTCTCCATTCAAACAAAGACGATACGTAGCAAACCCTGGTGTTTATTCTCTGAATGATTTACAATACTTGATTTGTTCTGCTTCTGTTTTGCTTCTAAGTTATTTAAGGTGAATTAATCTCCTCTAATTTAGGTGCCTCATACCTTCAACTGAACTAGATGTCCAGACTTCACTATTCATACACATAACCCACACTTTGGAGCATGTTTACATAACTTGCTACAGAACGCATGTTAGGATGAAAACAAACTGCTTCCTAAAAACATCAGCTCCTCCTCACTTGTTGGAAATTAACCAAAGTGTATAGCTCAGACAGATGTAAGTAGCTGAAGATTCTTCCCTTTAAATTTGCCCTTTGCAATGGTCTAACCACTGTACTTCATGAACTGTTGACTGAGCTCATAACTTGTGTGACCAGCAGTAGAAAAGAAGGGAGAATGAAAACGTCACTGAAGTCACTAAAGGATGACAAAGGAAATTACATTACTTGGTTTTTAATAATGAGTGACATTGCTTGCTAACTCTTGCCAGCAATTTTTTTAGGAATCAGTACAGCATAAATTTTTCTGCTCTTCTTTCACATCACAGTTAACCTATGTGCAAACAGGGAATAATAATCTAAAACTCTACAGAGACCTTGTGGTTATTTCACTGCTTGCATAGTCATGACAGCTTGTGCTATGGGACTTGGGTATTAGCAAGGTTAAGACAGTCTTTTTCTTTTTTTCCAAGGATAAATGTGGATGCCAGCAGCATGGAACCTCAGAGGATTCAAAATAAGTCTTTAATTACACCAAATTGAAGGCACCTTGGACCAGTATATTCCAGACAAGTAACATTTTTTAGAGACCCAAGGAAATGATTGCCTTGTAGCGCTGATCTTCAGTGAGGTGGTGGATCTCCAAACCTGGAACGGATAAGAAAGGCTTGCAAACTGGTTTGAAATGTGAAAAGGAGGTACTTAAACTAGAATGCCTATGAACTGTAAATGCACCTGTAGAAAACCCTTCTCGATGCAGGAGAAAATTATTTCCTATCCCCAAAAAGTTGCTGAAATTAGATTAGATTAATAGCTTTTTAAAGTGCTTATCAACTATAAAGGGTCCTAGATTATTAAAAATACTGCCTAATTTTTAGAAGGAAACAGTTGACAATTAAATAGCACCCATGTTTGTGATGAAGACATATGAGAAGGCTTTATCAGTAATTCAGAGACCACAGTTGCCAAGCAGACACAACACAAAGTGAATTCATGTTCTGACATTAGGCTATCGCTTTTCAAAGTCCTGCACAGAGCTACCATGAAACAATTGTGCTAAGCCAGTGAGGAATATTCATAACATATGATAATATAATGACACTATAATATAATTATATAGATCTTT
>WYDI02002367.1:0-44262 GCA_009867235.2 Psittacus erithacus
CACCGCAATACAGAATACCTGCTTGTCAACTTGAAACTTTGGTGGCGAGTTTGCTCCTGGAGTCTTCTCCGAATCAAACCCCAGCCCCTAACCCTAGGACAGCAGGGCTTTTCCCTGGCCCTTTCCATCCCCAGAACGTGTTTGTGTGTGCTGGCAGTGAAGGAGTTAACCATTCCAGCCTTTCTCATTTGTTTTATCCAGAATATTGAAACGCACAGTAAAATGTACAGATCTTTCGCTAAGTCAAGGCTGATTTACTGCTTCATCTGGAAGCTTGTTCATTTTGTGGGCTCCCAACGGCAGCTACTGCTGTTTGCGCTGGATCCAGTGGGATGTTCCTAACCTGAAGGGACCATTTAGAACAGATCCAGGCAAAAGGGATATTTATTTCCTTTAAAACTAGGTATTCTGTCCCCTCTTAGAACCTGCTGTCCTTCTGGGAGCTGTTTTTATAACTAATTAAATGACTGCTGTAGGTTCTTCTTTTATTTTGTTAAATTCAATGAGCATGCACCAGGAAAGCAGCTGCTTTGTTTGAAGAGCGCTCATACCTCTTTGTACCTTGAAGGTGCTTGCTCTAGCACGGTTCTGTTACTATGGGTGCTTGCCATAGGCTTCATTGGGAACCTCACTGGGAGCAGCCCTTTTTCTGTGCCTGAGATCAGCATCACCAGCTCTGAGGATGAGCTGCTGCCTTGCACGTGGAGCTTGTCTCACTGCTGTATTACCCTCATCCTTTTACTCCTGCTGCAGCTGTGGTGCTGGCTGGCTCTGGGGCATGGGGTCACTGCAGAGGCTGGTGTGGGCTCTCTCTGCTGATGCTTTTCTAAGGTCTTCCCTTCGGAATAGCAGCAATGAAGCATCTGCTAAGGGGGTTTGGGAGAAGACTTGTGTCTTCCTCTGCTTCTCACTCAGCAGAGCTGGTGCTGGAACCCCTGGTACTTCATCAGTAATTTCACTGCATTTATACACATCATACACAGGCACTCACTGCTTCAGCTGCCCGCCCCCTTTATACATGCACAGGACTTCACACCCTCACTATTTCCTCGAGCATATGAGTATCTAACAGGAACACAGCACCAGCCCTCTGTTCTTCACTTGGAAAGTTTTGGCAGAGCTGTTTGTAAAGTCAAGGTCCTGTCTTTGGTTTTGCCCCTCAGTCATGACAGTAGCGAGGCTCTGCCCCTGACCTCACACCCTCCCAGTTTGTTGCCTAATGTTTAGAAACAGTTATGGAAAAGCTGGCCAGATGATGCTGGGACACACTTTTATTTCCAGGAAGCTGCAGACATGCGCAGGTCACTGCTGCCCCTCATGAGACGTGTGGACACAGACTTGCACAACAGCCTGGGAAGTACAGAGTGCACAAGACCACAGCTTGGCCTCAGCTGGCTTGAGAAAGATTAAGAACGTAGCCAAGAAACTCCTTGTCATTGCAGCTTTCATGGCCTGGGCTGGCTGCCTCACCCCCTCTAGCTCCTCTCCAACCTCCTTTTCTAAACCCAGTGCTTTGCTGGAGGTCTGCTTTGCTCTGGGTAGCAGAGGGTGTTCTTCCACAGACCGTTTCTGAGGTATGAGAAATAGCAAAGGTCTGGACTGAAAACCCCAATGCATGGGGTGGACCCCTGTGCCAGCACAGAGCACTGGGCTGGAAGGGGGATTGTGTGTGTGTTTATATGTGTCCATCCCAAGCAAACCCCTATGAGACACAACCCGGGGCTGGCAGCATCCCGCAGGGAGCAGTGCTGGCAGCTGATGCTTTACAGCCTCTGCTCCATTGGCAATAGGGTGATGGATGCCTGTATGTCCCCACTCCTGCTACTTTCCAAACCCTGAGAGATGCCATTTGCACCCTCAGTACTGCACTTCGAATAAACACCAGAGGAAGAACACAAGTTCAAAAAACAATTCCTTAATTTATTGTAAATTCTCCTTTCATCTGTGCTGCAATTCCAGTGTTCTGCACATTAATAAATACACATTTGTTAAAAAAACAACAACCTCCAGTGTCTAATCTGCCATAAAGCTTTTAAAAAGTCATAAAAATAGCTTTTAATTTTTTTGTTTTTGTCATTAATACAACTGACCCTCATTTACTGCAACAATGCTGATCAAAATAAAAACTACCTACATCTCACTGGGACAAAATATACATACACAGATGTAAAAACAACTAGTGTGGGTTATAGACAACGCCTGAGCACAGAGACACGTGCCAGACCCTTAGAACATTCAGAACCTTTTTCCATCAGAAAATGTCACACAGTATGTTGCACCATTTTTAAAGTAACAGCATCCTTTCTCCCTCTCCCCTTCCAAAGGCCTCCTCGATACGTTTGGAAATGCATGGCAATATAATGATACTGAGATCTCAATATGTATTATTTCATTTTTTCCTCAACTCCTCCATGTTATTTATCCTGATTTTCTACTTCTTCCCTTTCACATGCACAGTTACACAAGAAAAAGCTAATGTTTTCCCAAAGGGACTGCTTCACCAAGCGAGGAGCTCCTGAAGCCTCAGTGGCACAGAGCAGGTCCCAGCCACACCATTGCTGCCTTTTGACTCGTGTGTTCCCACCATGCGGAGCTGCCAGCAGAGATTTTGGATGCCCACTTTTTCACACCTTATTATTCCTTTTCTTGCAAACCACTGCAGGAAGGTGAGGATTGTGGACAGGCCATGCTTGACTCTCCTATACTTCTGAAACCAGCATGTTTTATGGGAAACATGAAGCCTTAGGCCTTCAATGTGCTTTCTGAAAGCCAAGGAAGCCATAAGGCTTTGTCAAAGAGCTGGGCAGTGAAACCTGGACATTCTTAAAGACTCTTACTTCTGCTTTGTTTAGCAACATGTTGAATCCATTGAGAAAGAAATTAACAGTAAAATAGAACACTGTGTTTGAGGCAGCACTTGCCCCATGGGAGGAGGGCCCTCTTCTTAGGACATGCAGAGCCAGGCCAAAGGTAAAGCCTACCATACAATGTCACCACTTCTTTTCTTGGTCTTGGTAAGGCAAACAAGGATTTGACTTCTTCCAGACAAAGACTGTGTTGAAATCTGAGACAAAGATACAACTTATTTTTAGTCCTGAAGTTCAGTTGCTGAACATTTCAGTGCACTTGAGAGAAGAGGTCAAAACACCAAGAAATGGAAAAGCAAAACATTTCTTGTGGGTTTTAGAAGAGGCCACAAAGAAAACATACTGTGTCCTGAAAGTGTTCCACAACCTGTCAACAAAACTTGTAAATTACAGCCATGGATTTCCACGTAATCTTTACCAAATTACTCTGAAAACTGCACTGCCTGAAGGTGGCTTCCATGCAAACCTCCCTTACTTTTATCAAATGCCAAATTCAAGTAAAATTGTGCAATGTTCATATAAAAAATATCAAAACCTCTTTTAATTGATTTCCTATTATCAAATTAAGATCAGTATAAATGTAAAATATACAAAGGACTTTTTCTTTAGCAACACCATACAAAATATATAAAAGTATCTACACTTTATATATATATATAAAGGATTTTTTTTTCTTAAGACGACATGTCCATAGGGGGATGGATAGAGATGCTGGCATAGAAACAAAAGGACACTTGGTGGGATATTCCTCCCTAGAGCCCAGCAAGCTGAAGGGTTCACACTGTAGCCAGAGAAAATTAAAAGAGACATCCCCTGGCGCTTGTCTTCAGGCTGATGGATTGACTTACTGCAGGTCCACCGTGATAATAACATGTATTTCCTTGGTTCTCCCCAGTAACAAGCAACCCCTGCAGCACTGTCCGCACTGTGAGCACACATCCGTCCCTCACAGTGCATTCCTGTGGCCATTTCCATGTGTTTAGGCAAGGGCTCGTGCCACAGGGAGCGTACCACACAGCAGCCTTACTGCAGGAGCGTCTGGGCACTGTGTCTCGGCCGTGAGCAGTCAGGAGTCTGCCATAAAGTGAAACCATGTGGGAATCAATGCCCACCTTGTCCTCCTCGCTACGCGGCCACTCCGATGAAGTCCAGGGCAGGCAGCCCCACGGCGAGGGGTCCAGAACCGCCAGCAGTGCTCACAGTTTCCTGATGGTTCAAATTGAAGTTTCGTTACTGCCTCTGTTAGTGAGAAGAAGCAATCACGCAGGCTTAGTGTTACACACGCACAGGCAAACCGCGCCCCCGAACCACCCATCCTTCTTAGGGAGGGATCATGCTTTGTGAGGTTGCCATGCCTTGCCAATCCAACACTTGCAAGGGGAATGCTGCCCTGGAGGAGAAGGCCAGTGGAGAAACAATTCCAGGTAGTACACAAGAGATGCACTCTTCAGAAGAAGCTGGGGGGGAGATGGTGTTTGTACTTGGCTAATGCTTTGGTGAAGATGCATAAGCTGTTAGAAACCTGGTATTTCAGATAGGTTCATGCAATCTGCTGCCCAACAGCAGAGATTTACACTATGCAAAAGGTACGGAGATAAAACAGTTGCTTCGGTGCAAATTGGCTGTTTATTCTCCAGTGATGACTGTATTACCCGGTAGGAGCTTGTTAAAGACACCTCTGGCTAACCAGGATATATCCCATCAGCCAGCTCCTGGCATCCCAAAACTGTACTTTTATAGTGAGCTGGGAATGGGCTGTGCACCCAGACAACATGGGTGTCTAAAGCATGGTGGGACATGTCAAGAATTAAAGCTGCATGAGAAATTTTCTCTCGGTTTGGAGAAAGAATAAGGAGAAAGAATAAGGCTATTATGTATGGTAGTAAAAAATGAGACTACATGTGTAAAAATGTTTGCACAGACTTTACATATGGCTGTTGTCCTCATCTTAAATGTATGAATTATGGTGAGTAATGAGGTTTTGAGAATACTCTTTCACTGAGAGCTTGCCCAGCCTTTTGTTAATGTTTGGTTTAGTTTACAACAGCAAATATGCACGGTGATCACAATGCAGCGGGTGGGAACCATGCACCTGGTAATTTCGAGTCAATAGCATGACATGGCACTTTCTCTGCAGCCTTTGGATCTCCTGCCCCAGCACTGGTTTCCCTCTGCCCAGCTGGACACCCACCCCATACTGCCTTTCCTCACCAAAACACTGGGCATACTCAGGGGTCCTTATCACTGGGGTCTTCCTCCTCTACCCTCCTCCATGCTGAATGCCAGATCCCCAAAACAGCTCTTGCTGGTCTTAGTGGACATGCATCAAGAAATGTTGCTCCAGGTTCATCCTCTAGCACTTACTCTGAGTCTGAGGTGTCAGCATGTCCTGTTCCCACATGGACGTTCATGGCCATGCCATTGAGCTGGTCTCGAGACTGCTCTCTTCGAACATTCTTTACTGTCACCCCCGAGTCCGAGGGAGAGCGTACCCCATCATTTGTCCCCAGGGAAGCAGTCCTGGATGAGATTGTGCCCTGATTGTAGTCCGATAGCTTTTCCCGCAGTCGATTCTTCATATTCTTATCCACTAGTGGGGGAGGGTAGGTGACTTTGTTCTTTAAGATGCCTTTTATGAAAAGAGAGGATAATGAGAGTTGTGAAGCACAGAGCTACCATATGACCTAATTAATGCTCATTAACCCCCTCCAATCTCCCAGTCTGTCTGTGAGGTGAGGTTGGCTGCACTACCTTTCCTCTGCTCTGGCTGCTGGTTATTCTGGAGGGACAGAGGTCTGTTCTCCTTCTGCTGCCCTTCGTTCTCCTTGTCTGGCGGTACTTCATTGCTGTGGTTCACCTGGTTTTCCCTATGAAGCTCTACGTTGACCTTGGTTTCCACTTTCAGTTTCTGTTTCCCGCCGGGGTCCTCGCTGTCGCTGGCCGTCATGCACTCTGTGGGCCAATAGGGTTTCACATGATTGGGAAGGGTATCAACTGCAATGCAAAAGAACACTAGCTCGAAAACCACCTTTGATATGTGCTCTCAATTGCTGGCCAGACAGCTCTGCGGCCTGTGGCTGGGGAGGAGGAGTGTGTCAAACCAGAACAATCCTGCAGGTGATCCTTGCTGGAGGACTGCACTGCCCTCAGGGTGCAGTGATACCCACAAAACACACCTGGTAGGATGGCAGGGTGTCCAAACCCTTCCCAGAGCATGGTCGCTGGCTCCATCACAGAGAAGTATGAGGCAAACCTGTCCTCTCAGCTGGTGATCCCACCAGCTCCTCGGCGAGGTTAGTGTCTAAAGGGTAAGTGCACCCATGGCACCTTGTGCTGTGTCTGTGCAGAGTACGAGCACACAGCCTAGATGTTCATAATTCAAAGCTGACTTATCTTTAGGACAAGATGAACTATGCCTAGAAATGCCTGCACCTTGCCACACAGTATTTAATAGCCAATGACCTCCAGCTCTTTAGGGCCAGGACCTCCCCAACACCACTGCATGAGAAGACACAGGTATTTCCTGCTCCTGCCCTCAAAACAACCATTTTTCTACTCCTTTTCTTCTTTCTTCATGTGAGACTTTGCTGGCTGGGTAGCACCATTCCTAAGTGCTGTAGGGACCCACCTGCAAAACCCACTCTGATTTGATCAAGCATCCTTTTACTTGCACTAAGCCATCCCAATGAACAAGCCTTTGGGATGAAAAAAGTCTCTAAGCTGGAGACAAGAAGCTTCTCCCCAGAAGCAAGGCACAGCAGTAGGGATGTTGTCTCAGCCATATGGTAGTTAGGCAGATTTGTCCCATTTGCTCTAAAGGTGCAGACTGGAATGAACCTATTGCTCTTCCTTTGCACTGGGCGTACCTTTGGGTGTACTGTGAAGTGGACCACGTTCATTATTTTTGGAAGTAGATGTGTTCCACTTTTTCTCTGTCTCAAGCCCATCTTCATCAGTGTCCGATGAATGGGAGGAGGCATAAGAGCTGCTGTGTTCATCGAGGGACAGTTCGCTGTCGGAGTCTGAATCATGCTCTACAAATGCAGAAAGGGGAAACACAGCCATGAGTGTGGACTCAAGACGAACAAGTCTAGATGACAAATGCACAAGGAGAAAGAAAAGACAGGCATATGATTCAGGCCATGCCAGGGTTACATCCGTAAGTGTACACAGGATCAATTCACAAGGGCTGTGGAATCCATCTAAATAACACGGGAAGCACAACTGCTAGGGTCAGATAGTGGGCAGGAACTTTTATACATGGGAGATGCAGAATAGAATGGGAGCACTTTTCGCTATGCAGAACAGTAACTGTAGGATCTCAATCAACACAACGCACAGGCAAACCAAGGCACCTTGAAATACCAAGAATCTGCAAATGCACTTTAAAAAATAAAGAACTGCTACAAGGCAACAAAATTTAACGTCATGACCCAAATGAAAGGAAATCAGCCAACAGACAATTCTCATTTTCTTGTACAAAACACAGCAGTAAAGGAGGATATTGCCTCAAGGTCTCAAATGTTAAAAGATCTCCAATTAAAAATGAAGAGCAACAGCACATAATTTGTGAGAAAGAAAGGGGACGCCAGAAACTGTCAACAGCTGTCAGATTAAAACTGAGCCATCACAAGAAGCAGATACATGATATTTCTATTCCAGGATTCCCTTGTAAGGCAGCCACTGCATAGCTCACTACACCAAGAGCGTAATGAGAATGAGACACACCAGGTCAAACTGTTCTTAAAAAGTGCTGAGAAGGAGAAAGTGCACAACTGGGTCAAACATTTAGAAATAACTCTTACCAATGGATTTTGATGGATTCCTATGGAAAATAGAGGAATCTGCTTCAGTCTGACCAGCCCTTGCTTGACTTGAGGATCCACTGAGCTTATGAACAGCCTCATCCCTTTGAGAATAAAAACAGAGGACAATTTTCTTGGTCACTTCACTGTTCTTCACAACAGGGCAGACATGCAGATGAGATTCTTCCAGCCAAATGTAGACAGCTGCAGTGGATGCTTGCCAGCCTCTGCTTGATTGTCAATGTGGTCATTTTTACAGCAAGACCCTGGTTATTCTAATCTAGCTGTCTGCCTTTGGCCACATGAATCACACTCTGAGAAAGCCTGAAGTTAATAAGCTAAATTGCACTCCTTGAGACAGGTCTGAATTTTAACAGGCAAGCAGCACAGCCCATATTGTTAACATAGCAGTTATGTTAACCACTGCACTGTTGGAACTCCCCTCCAAAGATGCATGCAGAAGAAAATGAGAGTCACATAACCCAGAACTGTTAAGACATAAACCAAGCAGCATTTGAACCACAACATTTCTGTTTCCCACAAGAGCAATGAAAAGGGAAAGGCAAGCACCTGAAAGCCATGCACCTGCCACCTGATTACCTGAGAATATAAGCAAGGTAGCTAGTGTGGCTCTTGGCTGACCTGACGGTGCTTTCTAGGGAGACGGTGGATTCTCCAATGGTTGTGCGATACATATTTGGCTCTTCTATATATGTGTTGTTACAGTTCAGAGAGCGCTGAAGAGGAAAAAAAAGACACAAAACAATAGTGAATGATCCTACCAAGCCCCATATCAACCATGAATGTAAGTTTTGAAGGAACCAAGTGGGTTTTGATGCTGAGGAAAAGAATTCTTTACTCTCCAAAGTTCCAGTTAAAATAGTAGTCAAAAGCTTCTGAGAGAAGTCATCAGTAACCTTTGTACAGGTGACTGAAAGCTGTCAGACAATTCACTTTATTACAGACAAGTCACCTGTAAGTTCATTTTAGGTAACATCTACCAGTAAAAGGATGTTTTTTCCCAGTGTTTTTTCCTTACAGTTAATAATGTAGCTCTTGTTGCAGTGGAATCATCTGGAAGAGGTTTCTTCCCAGTTAAAGTGTTCTTCAAGTGCTTCCTGACTTCTTTGTCGAATAAGCAGTGGAATAAGAAAATGAACAGCCCCTGGATCATTTTAGAGAGAAGAATAATAAATGTAATTGATCCACTACCACCAAATTGCAAATACAGACACTGGAGAATAGCCATTCTGAAACAACCCCTGAATTCTAGTTTGTAGTCCATGATTTCAATAGCAATAACTATTTTCTGTCTTTGATTGAAATGGTATTGATTGACCTCCTAGGACTTCTTCATAACTGGCTTCCAAGTTCAAATGTGTGTAAAGCCTGGGAAAACATACAGAATGATGTGTTCCTCCATGATCTACAGAGCTGAGCTTGTGGTAGGTGCCACCCTCCCTCATTGTTTGGGAAGAAACTGTCTTCTCCAAATATCCAATAGGGACCAGTGTCCCACCCACTAGAAGACGTTGCAGGGAGTTCCAGGGCTGTACTTGTACCAAGATTTCATTACAGTGATGATAAGACAAAATCAACAGCAGCACATAAAAAACATCCCAGCCTTTAGTGAAAACCTCTGGAAATGGGGAACTTCTGTGGTTGGTGTCCTTAATACTTTTGCTAAGAGAACTTCAGAAAGCCTTCTGAGATGTGGAGAGATACTGTGGGCAGAGAGGTCCCAACTGTTGCCCCATACGTTCCTTGGTTCAGCCATACCTCCTTGTGGGAATATCATTAAAATCCCCAGGACTGGGCAGTTGTTGGCTTCCAGAAACACACATTCACAGCTTTTGCTGGGGGCAGGGGGCACGCACGTGTGTGCCTTCAGATGTATTTGTTCCAAGGGAATTCACGTAGCTGCCAAATTGTTATCAATTTTGGTTGGAGATACAGTATATAGAAGCCAATCACTTGTGAAATTGCAGCTGTACCAACTTCACAGGATGATTTCAGACAAAGCAATTGACCTAGAGTAACTTTCAACTTCAAGCTCACTTTCTAAACATTCAATCACAAGCGGTCTTAGCCGGCATTAGCACTTTGGGATTATTCATTAATAAAACTCACATAAATGTCTCTAAAAATACAAGTTCAAAGAAGGCATTGATGTGAAACGCCACATACCAGGCAAGTTTGGAGAGTTCCAGCTGCTGGCTTCCCTCCCTCTCATCAGGTTTATATTTAATTTAATAGAAATTAAATTGACTTGTGGAAGCCTGGTTTTACAGCCTGAGGAGGTGTAGTTATTCCAGAGCATACCAGTTACAGCAGCAAAATAACCTTGCTGGCCTATCTGGTGCGCTTCCAGGGCACTGACACTCGTCTCTGGAGAAGACCCATCAGACTTCTTTTCTCCTTGGCTACAATTTGTGGCTATTGTGCTGCAGCTGACAAGACTGACCTGCTAGCAGTAGCTTGTCTTAATATTGCAGGCAGTTGCCGTAACAGTTACTGCCATCCTTGGCCACATTCAAATAATGATCAACATGAAGCTTCATGACCACTTCCATGCCAGGTCTCCTATAAATAACTGCTTTCTGCATCTTTAATCAACTGCATACACCAGGACAAGCAGCCCAGTAAAACCCTAATGCAATGAGTTGTATTTGAAAACCATTATTTGACTAATTTCCTTAAACAGTAACTTAATCTGTGAAAGCCTTGAACTCGTAGCCATTTATTCTCAGTGAAATAAAACAGTCTCTTGTTTGTGACAGCAACAGAACAACTGTTAACAATGAGCACACAGAAGACAGTAACAAAAATTTTGTCTCTAGGAAAATAGAAGTACAATTGCCTACTGTTATTTATCTGCCACAAGTTGTAATAGCGGAGTACTTTAGAATGACTAAAGGTGAGAGATATAATTACTCAAAGTTATGGTTTTGCTAAAAAGAACCCTCTCCTTGAGAAAAGAGAGCAAAAATTGTACTTAACATCTCTGTTCTTCTAAGTCAGCTCATGTTTAGCAGGTTTTTGAGGTGTGAGTGCAGCAGCATGCTCACCAAGGTCTGCCATGGACAAGATGCCATCCAACTTACCTGCAGGCAGCTGAAAATGGCAAAGAGATAGTGAAACATCATGACATCGTTGTTCACTGCCATCAGCCCCAGCAGCCACGTGGCACTGATGAGCAGCAGGAGCAGGAACGCTGTTCGCAACCCAGAGCTGTAAAGCAAACACAAACATTTGCAAAGTGACAATATACAAGAGAATATCCCAGCTTCCCTGCACTTCCTGGGTGTTGTTATGTGCCCAAAAATTTGGCAACTGGAAAGGCCCTTTGGAAAAATCAGGGCAGTGTTTCCCTGCTCCCCATTCCCAACTCTCTCACTGCACTACTCAAAGACTTAGCAAATTCAGGTTAAAAAAGAGGTGATTTCTTTTCAAGTTTGTTTCCAAGGTTTTCTTCAAACAGACCAGGCTCTTTGCCAAGCCTATGCTGTTCAGCCTTGTTGACTCTTAGGAAGAGATCTGGGTGGTAAATGGCCACATATGTCTCATTTCTGTTTGTCAAGTTCACGCTCACATCCCTTCTCAACATTCCAGCTCAACGTTTTGGACCCAAAGCACTCAGGGGAATACTTGTTTACTTCAGAACATTATTTCCACAGATACTTTCAAAAGATGGTCACAATTCCAGTGGCAAAAGGTTTGTGTTATGAGTAAAATACCTGCCATTAAGAAGCAATTATACTCCATTTGTTTAGGGAGATTTAAAAAAGAAACTTAAAGAAATCACCCAGCAGCCGAGGCTGAATAAATAGCTAGAAGCAGCCTTTTGAAACCTCAGACAGCTACCTATTTGAAAAAAGTAAAACTAGAAAAGGGTCTGTCCTGCCACAAGCTAATCACGTTTCAGTTCACAGGTAAATTCTGAGCTTTGGGCAAAACAGATGTTAATGGGAACAGGCTGCCCCAGCAGCTCGGGAAGGTGGCAGACTGCAGCTTGCAAGACTTTCTGCTCATTCCATGGGGATGGGGGTAGGGGAGGCCCTCAGCATGGGAACCTCAATGGGTCTCTACGACAGCATGGCTGGTAACCCAGGCATTCATGAGGGGAGACCTTTCTGAGCCACAGGTGAGCATCGGGACACCCAGGATTAAGTCTAACTGGGCATGCCATGGGTAGAGGTGAAGTGACAGTGTAGCAGGGTGTGTGATGAAAGATCTGGAAGGACTGTAATGATACCATCTGGAGACCAGACCTTTCCCTCTCCTGCCTACACTTGCTGGTGGTGCAGAGCATCATGGTGGAAGTTTCACAAAGCTCCAAGGGAACCCCAGGAGTAGGTGCAATTCCAATTGCTTCTGCCAAATATCTTTTTTATCTCCTGCTCCAACACTTCCTTTTAAGCAATTCCATCCCTTTATTGTTCCTGGCCAGAACATTTTTTACAGCTTTTTTAACCTGAACTTACACAACTCCAGTTTTTTCAAAGGAGCGTTGCCTTCGCCTGCATGATGCCTTCATTGCTAGGATAAAGATGACAGTGTTTATCTGAAAGGGAAATAAGAATTAACAGCATGGATTCTTTCTGTACATTTCTTAACAGCTCAGTTTTCAATGAAAATGCAATTTTTATCCTCAAATGGCTCATGACGCCAAGAATGTTTTTCCTTTAATTTACAGGTCTCTAAGTTCCAAGATTAATCTCCTTTCAAGCCAACATAGTCAAGAACATTCTGGGACTTGATCTGGATGAAACCCAGTAAGACAGCCCCATACAAAGAGGCTGGAGTGAAAGACAGAAACTCAGGAATGGCTGTCCTTGTCCAGACCAGCGTCTGCTCAGCCCAGCACCTTCTTTCAGCTGGGTCAAACCAGAACATCAGAATACAGTAACAGAGCAACTACACAGTGGTAATTCCTCTGAATACTCCTCCATGGAACAAAGCAAATGGGGAAAAATAAATAGGTTTCTGGACATACAGCCATTACTCCACAAGCAATCTTCACACTGGCAAGCAGCCCCCTGATTTTCACGAGCTTAGCTCATGTCTTATTTGTCTTAGCAAAAGAGACAAGCTCAAGTACATCGGCTTCAAATGTAGACAGTTGCTTCGCATTATGAGTACTGTTTGACAAAACACAAAGGAAAAGGCAGCAGTAAGGAAAAGACAGCTCTGGATGCCAACTCCACCATACTTACAACTACAACAATTATGATGGGCCCAGCAAAACTCCAGATAAGGGTGTCATGAACAGACAACCAGCAGAAATCAGGGTTTCCATAACCTTGTGGATCCAGACCAACAGCAAGCCCTGGGTCACAAAATGGAGAGAAAGTACATCAGAAAGGTGCTGCTGAGATCTTCTACATTTTTAAATCACTGTTTGACAAACAAAATGCCAATGGCAAAATGCGTTCACCAGGACAGTCTGGAAAGTCAAAATCAGGCAAATACTGAAATAAAACTTCTGTAAATCACAATCTTTACATTGGTCACTCCGTATCAAACAGTACTACAAGTTTTGCCTACCAGAACAAAATTCAGCTGCATAGAAATGACAGGAAATGCAAGTCCCAAATTAATTCTGTTTCAGCACAGTTTTACAGTCATACACAGTGGGATGAAGCCTTGAGGTTGAGTGACATGTTGAGGAATTTCAATAAGCCTATGCAGCTGAATGACATGAATCATAACTGAGGAGATGTCAATGCTACAACAAATAAGTGCATTCTTAACTGCCGTGAGCTTGCTGTCACTAAAACAGCACCAGAGACAAAGGAATCTGGGAACTCACAAGAGTTAACTGCTTGAGCTCAGGTGGGATTCATTTTGAGCTGCCATCTCAGGTACCTCACCTTGCTTTCAGTGCTGTTTGAAATGGAGCTTGCTAATGGCCCCAAGGCAGTCGAGTTAAGAACACACCTTCTATTGTTTTATTTTTCAAAGCTTGGACAATTCCCAAGCAGCCTGTGAGTTCAGCCCCCACCTGCTGATTTACAGTGCTGTCTGATTTGGTGACCTACACCTCACCCATATGGCAACGGACTGGAATCGCTGCCTTTGACCTGCAAAATCACAGAATCATAGAATGATTTAGGTTGGAAAAGACCTTTAAGGTCATTGAGTCCAACCACTAACCTGGCACTGCCAAGTCCACCTTCTCCATAGGACTTTTTCTCTAGACTCTCCACCAGCTTCGTTGCTTTTCTTTGGACACACTCCAGCACATCAGTGTCTTTCTTGTAGTGAGGGGCCCAGAACTGAGAACAGTATTATAGGTGCAGACTCACAAATGTCCAGTACAGGGGGATGATCACTTCCCTGGCCCTGCTGGCCACACTATTGCTGATACAAGCCAGGATGCTTTTGGCCTTCTTGGCCGCCTGGGCACAAGCTGCTCATGTTCAGCAGCAGTCAGTCAGCACCCTTGAGTTCTTTTCTGTTGAGCAACTTTCCAGCCACTCTTCCCCAAGCCTGTAGCATTGCATGGGGGTTGCTGTGATCCAAGTGCAGGACCCCGCATTTTGCCTTGTTGAATCTCATACCATTGGCTTCAGACCATCAGTTCAACTCATCCAGATTCCCTCTGTAGAGCCTTCCTACCCTCCAGCGGATGAACACTCCAATCCAACTTGGTGTCATCCCCGGCACCAAGATCAGACTGACAGGCCTGTAGCTCCCCGGATCCTCCTTCTGGCCCTTCTTGTGGATGGGTGTCACATTTTCTAACCTCCAGTCAACTGGGCCCCCCACAGTTAGCCAGGACTGCTGATAAATGATGCAAAGTGGCTTGGTGAGCACTTCTGCCAGCACTCCAGTTGTATGGGTCATCCCACCAAGTTTCCATGATTGCATCTGTATCATAGTTTTCCTGCTGCACAATGGCTTCCAGCTCCTCCTGTTTGTTGCCCATGCTGCGTACACTGGTGTAGATGCACTTCAGCTGGGCTATTGATCCCTCCACCTTTTTTTTGGGGAGAAACTAATTCCCGTGTGACCATTCTCAGGCGCTTCTGTGGTTTCTAACGCAACAACAACCCTTGCATCTTTGCTGTCATGTGGATCTCCATCCCACACCTCCACTGAGGTTGTGGAAAGAGGACCTTGCTAGCAAACCATCCATCAAACACCAGTATGCCACCTCCAGGCTTATCTCTAGTGAGCCTGGTATTATCCCTTTCCCTGTTCAAATGTAGTTTAAAGCTCTTTCAATAAGTTAGTCTTTCAAACTTACTGAAAGAGCTTTAAACTACGTTTTGAAAGAGCTCTAACTCCTATAAAAGATCCTTTTTCCCCCTTTGAGTCAAGTCTACCCTGTCTGCAGAGGTTTTCCTTCTTCAAGACAGAAATTGATCCCTACAAGGCCTACGGCCAGCGACATATGGTAAATGGCTACAGCATGTTGTCTGGGCATCAGGGCAACTTACTGCGTTGAGCGTATGTCCTAACTCAAGGAGGCAGCCAAGGCTGATGGCAGTGCTGTTCTCTGGAGGAATTCATGTGCATTAATGAATGCCTTTTTGAACTGAAGCCTGTGTGCTTGGATGAAAAGACACTGAGAAAGGGAGAGGTAGCTATGTTTCACTTTTGCTGCTCAAAGCTGGCCCACAGCCAATATTCACATCTGGTACAGGCCTATGGTCTACGAAAATTAAACTGGCTATTTGGCAAAGCAGAGGATATTGGATCTGCTTTCACTGAAATGTGGAACGAGGTAGGACCGGTCTCCCTCCCTGCTCCCACTGGCCCTTCCACCACCCCCTTCAGAAGTTGCCATCCAGAGTTAGCCATAAATGATTAAGGGACCATAAAGTATTTTATGCAGATGCAATTCTATAGACATAGTCTGTTTCCCAGGACTTGACTTCCCCATTAGTGGGACTTAAAACTACAGTTCGACCAAACATCTGGCTCTAAGGGTAACTGGCAGACAGAAACATTTTTTCACTCTCAAAATCCTACCCTGAAGTTCTCCATAAAACAAACGGGGCAAATTGCAGTCTTCAGGTCCATGGTTCAAATTTTACTGCAGTCAACAATATGTGAAATAACACCTTATCCAAAGGCAGAATTAACCCAATGCGATTCTGTCACACACAGAATTGTTCTGGCCCATGAGTGAAATGCTGCAGCCTGGCTGTCCTGAGCACACTCAGTGTGTGGGCTGTGTGACAGCTCACTGACATTTGCGGGATCTGGGGCTGGTCCTATGGCCAAGCATCCTGTGGGGACCAGCAGCCACCCCAGGATGTGCCAAGAGCCTGCCACGGGGAGGTGCTGCCGGAAGGGCATGTTTTAACCCTTCTGAGCTCCTGCGGGCTCAGCAGCTGCCAGTGACTCAGGCTACTGAGGGTCAGCCTCACCTCCTTCCTGACTCAGCACCTCACTCATTATTCACAGCAGATATGGAAAGTGACATTTTCTGGGGCATTGGTTTTAGGGCGATAAGAATCTGTTTTACCACGAGCACTGCAGTCTCCATGGCAAAGCAGTTACTGCACACACATGCCAACCGTGTTGCCATGAAGACATGCAGAACTGGAGGGGTCCTGCTGGGTGCCAAATCCAGCCCTTTGCTCCTGACACAAGGAAATAATAAAATCCCTTTCCTAGACAGCTCAAACTATATTTTAAAATAAGCAAGCTTAAAGCAAATTTAAAATGCTTCACTATCACACTCCATGAAGAAATATTCCAGATCCACACTCTTTTGGATGGCCTTCTCCCAATTCCTATCCCATTTTTATTCATGGCATTTTGCTTTTCTGTGCTGTGATTAATTGTGGTTCTTCTCTGTCGGAGTTCTTTGTTCCCTATGTAAACATTTTACTAAGCTTCCCCCTCTCCTAAGGTCAAGTTCCCTTCAGCAAGTAGCCTGGTCCCATCACAGATGCCTTAAGACCACTATGTCCCAGCTTGAAATGAATGTCAATTTGAACATGGAAAATAGAAAAACTAAACAAACAAAACAGAGCAAAGCCACTGCTACTGCAGGTTCACTTTTTTTCAGGACAGCTTTGATAATGATGAAATGGGCTAAATAGTTATCTCTCAAATAAGACATAAAAGCCCTTTGGATTCCCAAGACTAACATTCCTTCCCATACCTAGACTTTTCCACTATTAAGAAGCACACAATCCTTCTCTCACAAAGCAATTTAAAAGAAATTGTGTTTAAGACGCATGTTATGAAGTTGGGGCCTTTTTACTGTTTAGATATTAAAATTTATAAAAGAAGCTTATTTAAATTATGTACAGTAACAGAGCTATCCAGAGGCAAGAAATCCCACATTGTGCTGTTTATGATGAAATAATTTTCTCTTCAGATGATTTCTAAACCCGGAAGGGCAAACTAAAGGCTTAGTTTGCTTTATTCTTGTTTACAAAATCCTCTGACTTGCTCAGTAATAGGGATCTGACTTTTCATTTCAATGAATTGCAAATTCAATAGATTCAGAGATCACAGGAGACAACATGGGGCTGTAACTCACCATTTTAAAAGTGCAAAATAGTTCCATATCACAGAGAACAATATATAAGTAGAAAAATGTAAAAATGGTGTACTTGTAAGATTTAGGTTGTGTAACACTGCTGTTGAGAAACTCTGAATTACTATAAAATTCAGGAGAGAAACTAAACATGAAACACAAAATCCTTCTGACAAATATCTTTTAAAAAGTTGTGTTCTGAAATGCAAATTGTTTATTGCTATTTAATGATAATACTGCTCTTCTGCTAGGAATTATGCTTCCAATTTCATGATTTAGCTGTTTCTAAATGTACTCAGTAGTCCTGTGCGTACTGATAAAAGTTACACAGGTCTGAAATGTCTCAGAAGTCCAAGGACCATTTCCATTTAAAAAGTCAGGGATAGGCTTACAGTGGCAGAGCCTTCTGGATTGTGCCTTCCACTGTGTTCTGGATAGATTCATAGAAGTAGAAATTATATATGCATGAGGTGATATAGAAAAACTTAACCAGTTCTCCAGAGAGAGAACTGACCTCTATGCTATGTTTTGGTATTACACTTTCATAAGTCACACAGAAAAAGCCCTATATATTTTTAAGTCTAACTTCTTCCATAATATTTTTCCAAGTGTGATATTATTTGTTTGACCTGAGAGACATCAAAACCTCTGCCACTGCTGACAGCATGTTGTTATCTGTAAAAATAAAAGTAATTGGAGAAAAGTTAACTGTCTGCCTATGATCTGGTTTCCCATATGGGAACAGATACATGCTGAAAGAGTTGAACCAAAAACCACACCAACTGTTCTGTGAAGCGCACTTCCCAAGGAGCTGTCTGCCTGCATTAACAAAGCTCCATGTGCTGCACTGGAAATGTCTGATTGCAAAAACAAGCACGGTGAGGGTGGAGATGGATGTGCTCCTGTGGATCACCCTGGAACAGTTTAAAAGATTACTGCCTCCGGCTTTTCATTACTTTTCCTTAACTGGAAGTTATTGCCTTTGTATCTGAAATGAAGTAAAAGGCTGCTTGAGTATTCCCAGCTCGTTTTTAAGCCAAGTAAAACAGAACTGCTGAAATCCCTTTCAGGGAACATTTACAGCTGGTTGAGGGTAGGCAATGGGAATGTCCAGTGAAGGGCAGTAAATATCCTGGGGGCAGCACTAGGTTCTGAAGCCACTGCAGCTTCGTCCCTGACAGACCATGTGTCCATATCCTGAGGTACCAGCACAGGGGAGAAAAATCTCTGAAGGCTACTGGCAAGTTGTTAAAATACTGTTACTCCCAAGCAACGTTATCAAGTCCTGTTTTAATCTGTGTGCGATTATGCCTATATTACTGTAAAACTGTCAGCATCACTTCAACTGGGACAGCAGACATCTGGTACACAGATCTGCCAAATTCAGACTGACTTCTGCTATACATGAGTTGGTGCTGCCCCTCATTCAGGAAAACACTGAAGCAACAGCAGCAGTTAAGTGCATCCATAGCTGGCCTGGATCGGGCAATTTTCCTGAATCTGGACAGTGAAGTTAGCAGGGAAGGGAAGGGAAATGGTTTTGGTGTAGTTGAGGGTACCTGTTATGATGGCAGGAATGCCCCAGCCAACGACATAGTAGAACCGCATGTGCCCGAAATTGATGTTCCTCACTTCGGTCAGCATCCGGTAAATGTGGAGCTGCTCCACAAACATCCATGCAAAGGTGCTCATGTAGAAATAATGCAGGAGGATGGCAATCACGGTGCACACAAACTGCAGAAGAGAAAGTGCAGCAATATTAGAGTTGTTTTTCTGAATCACAACCCGGTGAGTCACAGGCACTCCCGTGCAGCTAAAGGCGAGTGTAATAAAAAGGTTTTGGCAGAACAAACACACTGCCATTAATGAAGTTTTTCAGTTTCAGAAACGCTGTTCATGTTGTGAAAACTTTATTTATTTTTTTAAAACTACGTGGCCTGTTCTGTGTCTGGTTCAGCTCTACCTTATCAACCCATCATGCTTTTGGTCGCTGGCCTGCCCTCCACATTCTGTGGCTAATTTCTCTGTGAATTTGCTGCACAAGTGAGGATTTTGGCTATTCTGACTGAATTCCTTCTGCTTGCAGGAGGATAAGGGCTGACAGAGCTCCTGGTCCAGAGACAGAGGTGGGGATGCTCCTATGAAGGCTGCAGACCCTCTGCCCTGCCTTGTGTATGAATCTTGCCTGCATAATGCCACTGCACTGAATTCAACCACTTAACTGCATCAGCTAAATTGGTCTTACTGCAATGACAACATATGGCTCCCAAGAACAGCCACTCTCAACCCTGCACTGACTTGGTGTCTCCCATTTTCACACCATGGGCCATCCTATGGTTTTTCCTACTTCATACTTTCCAGAGAGAGATCTTTCTCTCCGAGGAAGTGTGCTACTTTGGTACAGTTTTGTTTTGTTTCCAAGTAGACCATGTTTTGTGCCTGGTATCAGTACATAAAAAACCTACGAAGAAACTCTCCTTGTGTTTGGCAAAGGCGGAGGGGAGCTGAGAGAAGATCTTAGGTTTTCAGTTTAGGACCAGCCCCTGACAAAGTCCTTCTTGCTCAGAAAAACTTCACTTATGGGGATACAAATCCATGAAGCTTCAGCCCAAGAAAAGTGAACATGCTGAACATGAGCAATGGGTGATCTGTAGGCTTTAACCAAAGTCCTTTCTTTGAGGAATTTTCTTCTCAGTTAAATGAAATATCTAACATAAGACCAATAGACCATTTTGCCCCTGTGTCTGTGTCATAGGTCTGTAAAAGTCTTTTTCATCTACAGCTCATTTTCTGGGACTCTCTTACAACCAAAAAATACTGAGAAGCAAAAGCATGGATGCATCCATGGGGAAAGGTTTTGTCCATCTCTTTTGTCCCTGCAGCTCTGCCCTTCACTGATGAACACTGAAGACCTTGCACATCTATACTTCAACAAGTCATGGAGGATGGCTGGTCGTTATCATTGGACTAAAACGATGCAGCCAGAAGCAGATCACCACCTACTCTGCAGATCAATCTTTCACCCAATGTCAAAGTCGGAATATTTGACTAGGAAGTGGGAGAGTGGTTTCTAGGTTCTCCCTGGCTCAAGCAAGAGGGTTAGCCCCCTCCTCATCCACTGTAGAAAACCTCCCTATGCCCCAGGCTGTAAGAAAGATACACTGGATCAAGAAATGCTCATCTCCATCCTCCTCTTGAGGCTGCGCAACTTGCACTCAGGCACAGAAGTCATGAGGACAAATAGAAAGCAGGCTGCTGCTGGCTGGGCAGTTCATGTCTTTGACTAGGAACAAAGGGATCTGGAGCTGCCAGACCCGGGCTTGGATTTGGTTTTATCCCAAGTCAGCAGAACAAAGTGGACCACTCAGCTCTGCCAGGCTGAGAGGAGACAAAGTGAAGCACATCTTGAAACCAAAGACACCAAGGGTCCTTAGTGTGACTAGGAGTTACAACTACAGTGAGCAAACTGGTAGCTGAAGTCATCCTTGCGACTAAATGGCTACCTTTAAATCTTGCATTTCTGTAGTATCTGCTAAGCAGCTTTCCCTCCCAACTTCACAGTTTGATGGATGAAAATAGGAATGACCACAAGCATCTGATACCTGAACTGACTCACAATTAACCTTCTCCTTTCAGAAGCAAAGCATATGGTTTTGCTAAGGATCTCCTGATAAACTTGAATTAGACCACTTTGTGTAACCATTTAATTTTTGTTTCAAAATGTTCTGCATTGTGTTTTGGAGCCTTCTGTTCCCATGCGGCACTGACCCTGCTTTCATATTTTGGCACGGATTTTTAGTGGGGTTTTTTCATGGTATAATGCTCAAAAACACAAGTTTCCCTGTTTAATTTTGCTGTGCAAAGAAATCATACAAAGACCGCCAGCTTTCTGGATTCACTTACTGCATCAGCTTTATTATAACACCAAGCATTATAGAAAATGCAGCTCAGTGAATAAAGGACCTTTCTTCCCTCTATGTAAGCAGGGCTTTTTTTGCTCCTACTCTCACATGCATACGAGTTGACTGCTGCCCTGAACATTACCTTTTTTCAGGTAAGAAAAAAGAAAAAAAATAAATCACTTTCTATCAATAGTCCAGGGAAAGATTAAAACCTCGCCCAGAAATGTGACTGTTAATTTACAGAAACCCATAAAAACGAGGCTGGGTGCCAAGCAGCGCAGCGTTATTTGTGCTCCAGCATTCTTTACCTCTTTATGTTCATCAGTGCATGACTCGTTAGACAACTCTCATTCCATACAGACAGATGAATAATTGTCTCAAGCAGACGCGGCTTGCAGCCCCCCTAACTTCTCAAATGGACTGGGTAGGCTGTAAGGAGTGGCTTTCTGCTGTATGAACTACGTTCTGCAACTTAAAAATCTTTCTAAGTGGGTTAAAGCTTTGGGATGTTTCACTAAATCCTCGTAATAGTACAAGACATGATCACACCATGAGCCTCTAAGCAGGAAAGTGAGAAGGAGCAAAAAGAGAATGATCTTACCAAGTACAACCATTATTATTTGTGGTATTGCTGTAATGAGCTGTTTTTCTACTCTTACAAACCTTTACTTGGTGCTTCCTGATATTACAAAATATCGGCATGTAATATCATCTACTGCATAACTTTTGGTAAGATTCTGCAGGGATTTGGGCTTGGCTGCCTGCTTCTCAGTATTCATATCAGAGAAGTGAAAAAGTATGAACTCCTTGCTAGTGAAATGCAGTGAAAAATGAGTGGTGTGCTCAAGAAGCCATGAGAAAGGTCAAGTTACATGGAGCGCTGTGAATCAAATGGTGAGGTGAGTTCATTTGAACCATGTCATAATAATATGCAAGCCTGTACATTATGAAACAAAGACAACATGGGTCACACATGATGTGAGACTATATCCCAGAGGGCTGGTCACTGTAGAAGATCTCACCATAGCAGTAGATAACGGAACAGAATTCCTCGTGCAGGGATGAATCAGAATATGGAACCAGGCATGACACTAGTAGATGGAAAGCTTCATCCAATTCAGCATTCACAATTTTTCAAAGGATAAAGTGGGGAAAGAAAGCCCAGGAAAAAATAAAAGCAAAAGAGTAACCTGACTCTTGGAAATTGAAGAATTTGAGTAGCTTAATTTTAGTTCAGTTTTCCAAAAGAAATACTCTTAAAGAGAAGGCTTCCTGGGAACACAATTTTTATATGAGAAGTCTCTCAAATTTACTGGGAAAAGGTCTTGACAGCACTCAGTTATTGCAAGCTGAAATTAGCCCAGGTCAGGTACTTTCTAAAATGTATGTTATAGCTCAAATGGGTATTAGAATCCACGGTGACGCTTCAGGCTTAAGTTACCCAGCAAGTGAGGCTGCATGGTTAGGCACCATGGTGTCATTACCACACTGCTGATGAATGTAGGCATATTTTCCCATTTCTGCTGCTTGGACAATGTGGAATCAGCATGGCTCTTTGTTTGTGTGTGTGTATTTATTTTCACCTCAAGATTGTACATCTCTCAAAATTTAGATTAAACATGTACAGTAATGGATTTCTAGAAGATAAATGTTCTTCAGAGTGTTCAGGTAATTCTTAACATAACATTTGAATACTTTTTGTATCTCTCAAGGACATACTTTTTATTGCATATAATCCCCCATCTGTCTACAGCCTGTTTGGTACAGGCAACTGTAAAGCCTAGCAGTGCTGGAACTCTTGCCTGCTTTTCTTCCACCTGTCTGTATGGCAACCATGACTTTTGAGATCGGTGCTACTAAGAATCAGCAGCCACATTAGATATAATGCTACACGGTTAAGATATGAATGGGGTTCTTGTACAGAGCATACACACTTCATATGTAGCGTGTATCTCATATTTAGCCTGTTCATAGCTTGTGTTTCTTGACATGCACAATGCTTGGAGGTGCCTGCACTAAGCTCTGGCAACAGATACAATAGGCTGAAGCCAGCAATCACTGTGGCTAGAAAGCACAAAGCAAAGCGACAGGTTTCCTGCTGATTCTTGGATGTAGTAAGTTGTCCCATACCCAGCAAGTGGCAGGTAAAAGTCGCAATATGAACCTCCCCCCCAGTTTAAAGCTTGATGACAATTCTAGCAATAAGCAGAGTAACTCTTACTGGGTTTTCAGTCTGGTTGATTCCAATGAGAAATACAAGCTCAGAGAAGAACAGAGCAGCCACCAGGTTTTTGTGGATACTGTGCAAGTTGGAACGTAGTGTGCGGATCAAGACCAGCAGTATGAAGGTGATCAACAAAGCCACCAGTGAGATGGATACAGTTGTGTAGGTGACGATCTTCAGAGGAAGCACCTCCCCGTTCTGTAGAAGGAAATTGGCAGGAATTCTGTGAGTTTTTTCCTTTTATTCCTACAATACAATTTACTACTTGGAATATCAATGTTTTAATTAATACTGAGCCAACGTACAGATTTGCTTTAGGACCAATAGAAGTGAATGATGCCACCTCCTAAATCACTCTACATGTTGAATATGTATGGGCAGCACTCAGAGGGTACATTAAGCAGGTAAGAAGTTCCTTTTAGCAGGCCGAATGATGGGTGCTATCAGGTATGGGGCAACACACTGCAACATGGGATCAACCCACTGACGGTGCTCTGAGTCATGCTCAAAGCTCAAGCTCTGGATCAAAGGCCTTGAAAAGCAAAGGCCTTGAAAAAACAAGCCCTTGAAACCCAAAGCCCTCAAAAGTCCTGAGCCTGACATCACTGACCTCTCGTTTTGAAATGTCCATCAGGACAGCAAAGCTGGTTATGTGGTTGCACTGGCAAGCGATATGGCTCTGGTTTCTGGAAAACAGCTCACATCCTCTGGAGGACCAGGCACCTGAACCACCAACCCTGTGTGGAGAAAAGGGATTTCTGAGAGCCATCCTCTGACCTCCCCTGACCTCCCGCTGTTATGCTCTCTGGGACAGCTCTTGCTCCGCAACCAGAGAGGACTGTAAGCACAAAGACAGAAATATTTATAGCTGTCACCTGTTTGAAAGAATATCATCAACTTAAAAAGCTTTCAGCTGAAGCAGTTTCTGACATGATGGCTGGCTTTGCTGGCCAAACTTTGTGGGTTTAGAACAAGCTGGTTTGAGTTAAAAAATATTCCAAGGTTGCTTTTGGGTCAGTGACCACACAAGCAATACCGGGAAGTGATTGCACAGAGCAAACTGGCTGTTTAAAAGGTAAAAAATAACAAAAGCACAGAGAGATACATAGTTTTGGGTCATCTCTATTTCCATATATCTAGACACTGCTTGTAGAGTTCTTATATGAAATATGTTTCAGCAATAATGTGTTTGTTATAGTGTTCCTCTGAAAAGTACACAAGAAAAGGTTAAAACCAGTGAATGATATTTCATATCAGGAGACGTCTTGTACTAACACTGGGGAGGAGCTGCTCCCTTACAAATTCTTCCCTGTGAAGCCCTGGTTAACTCCAGTGGCTTCAGAAATTATTTTGTATCAATATTAATTGTTCTATTCTGAAGTTAACGAGTAATAAAAGGAGTCTTGCAGTTACTGAAAGAGTTTTTAATTAGACATGACAGGACATCTTTTTAATTCAGCAATAAAATATCTGTTGAGCAGTTTTAGTATCACTTTCTCTTGAAAAATACTCACTTTTTAAAAACTCTTTCATAACCTGCAGTTTATGAGCTGCTTTTCAACTGTGGCTCTAGGAAGATGTAACACACACAACAATGCTATTGAAGTTGCCAGCAAATAGCTAATAGATGAATCACTTGAGAGCTAATGAGTTATTCAAGCCCATACAATGTTTAAAAATTTATGAACAAGGACTTGCCATTCCCTCATAATTGGCAGAATCATCTGCACATACAAGCAAATACACTACTTCACATGCAGGCAAATGGAGCAGTTTATTACTGCAAACAGATTTCTGTTGCCTCTTTGACCCCTTCAATGATATAATCTCCAGAAGCTTGTGAATAGGATGCAAACATTTCCTAGGTTAGTTAGCTCTTTTATTTCCAGCAGAGGATATTGCCTTATAATGGATTTTTCCAAAGGTTTACTAAGGTTTTGAGTTACTAAGAAACAAGTTACAGCTCTTCATCTCACCCTGAGCAGACAACATCATTGTCTCACTATATACCTGGCCTTATGGCTGGAAATTGAACTATATATGTAATAGTTACAATATCGTGAAATCATAACATGCAGAGCATGTACTGATTCTCAACACATTTTCTTTTGGGTTATTCACACTCTTGAAATACCTCCAACAGGACTGTGCTGTTTGCATAATGCCATAAACAAAACATCTATGAGCATATACAGGTCTTAACATTTTTCATATTTTCAATAAAAACATGTCTGTATCTTTAACTTTGCTGAATACAAGAGACGTAAGTGAGCCATTATCAGAATATTTCATCTTCTCCCTCACACTTCCCTCCTAGAGAGTCAAAAACTCCCTCCTTAAGTTCTGCTTATGTAGCACGGTTTCCTCCTAACAACTGGAAGTCTAAGGACCCAAAGAAGGTATTTCCTCTCTCAAACTCCTCACTAAACCAAATGAAAACACATGCACAGTAGTGGATGGAATGAAAGGTAAGTTGCTTCTTATCAGTGCAACTGTCTTTGGGATGACTTTTGATTCAGAAATTTAAGAGTCAAAAATTTATAACCTTTACCCACATAATTGTACTTGAAAAACCTCAGCCCTCCTTTTTACCAGCATGAAAACTTAGGTTTGCAACATTTTTGCACTGGCCCTGGCTGAGGCACAAAGGCTGGGTGCCTGCTTGCCATATACCCTGTCCAGTCACTGGAATAAAACAGGAATTCAATCATCTCCTGGAGATCCCTCCTAAAAAGAGGGCATGGGGCAATGGAATCCTGACTTATGAACCTCAGCCGAGCCACAATTCAAGCTCTGGAATTGGACTATGCCTGTCCAGATATACATTTGTGGGCAAAACCCATGAGGTTTTGGGAATGGTGAGAATTATTACTTGTGGGAGAAAATGAACCCTGCAGAGAGAAATGACGGCACTGTGCTTGCTAAAAACCACATGGCTAATCCTTTTTTTGAAGAGTTATGATGATTATATTCATCTTTCTTAGGCTGAAATGACTACATGGCTCTATTCCACCAGAAATCAGTTGCCAGCTGAATGAGTAAAAAGGGTTTTCCTCCAGAATAATCTTCCTGTGCAGAACTTGTCTGCTATTGAGACAGTTGCCACACACAGCTCTAAAGCAAGTAAGAGACATACGTGATGGAGTGATTCCAGAAGACACAGACAGGCTTTGTTCTCTCCTCTGTTTCCAGCATGGCATACTCCACTATGATGGGCTTTTCCACCAGGTTGGGAGGAAGCTCCCCATCACTGTGAATAGCTGTGCTCACCACAGGAGTGTTAATAATAGGGCGATTTGGCAATCTGCAGAAGGAGAAAAGTAGCACAGTGATCTAAACATTCAAATGCAAAGCACTGATTTGGTAGATTCTGCAAATAAAACACTTCCATTTGCTTCCACTCAGAAAACAAATAGATGTACCATCAGCCTTCCATACAGCTGTGTTTCCAAAAGCTGCTGGCACTACTGACACAGTTATTCTCACACAGTGTGCCAGAGGAGGACAAGAAACCATACTGCAGTGACAGCTACAGCACAGATGACATTTGGTCTGTATAAAAGCAGCTCTGTCTCCCCTGCACACTCAGAGCAAGTGGAAGAGGGGATGTGCACAATTCACACACAGGTCTGAAGTTTACCTCAAGCTTCTTCGGTCAGGATCATAGCTTTCAGGCAAGAGGTGTCCCAGGGATCGGTATATGATAACCATGGCAACAGTACGATGTGTTGAGTCAACTGGGTGTCGCTTCTTTCTCTTTGCAAAAGCACTCTCAGGGCTTAGTGCATCATCGTTCCCCTTAGAGGATGATTTTTGATTTGAAGGCTTCATTGTAGGCACTGCTACGGAATTAACACAAATATTAAATTCCTTCAACACAGCCTTGGAGCTAACACTTAAACTGGTAATTTTGCTTTGTGAAGATTCGGAGCTGTTACTGTTGCTGTAACTCCAGGCTTACACAACTGAGGACGCTTCTAATGTTGTATTTGCTATTTTTAATAACATTTTAGCACACTTCATCGTTATATAGCTGATATCAAATAATCATTGAACCCTGAATAACCACTTAGTCTAGCTAGAAAATGAGCCATTTCTAAGCTAGAAGATCTGTAAGTATATAAATACTCTGTGCTTGATTTAAGGAGACCACTGAAACAAAACGCATGCTATTAAATTGCATGTACCTTTATATATGGCAAAACTAGTGTTATGAATACACCAACTGGTCACATGGGATTTCTCTCTGCTAATTCTGTCATACAATGAGCTTTCAGTTTTGGCAGTATCTCTTAAAATCCATATTCCCTTTTCCTTTATAGGACAGATACAAGTCATACAATCAGATGCCCTGTTTCTAAAGAACGTCATAAAGTTGTATCAGCTTATTAATTATTATGTGCTATTTTCGCAAGTGTAACTATTTCCTCATTTGGAGGATATTTCGCCATGATACATGTATAATTATTGCACTTTGAGTTACTCTACCTTCCCTTGCCCAAGGTAACTTGCGGTTTCTCTCAGCAATGTCAGGGTAATTCAAAGACACTGGAACGCAGGCACTTTCCCATGTATTCCCCCTCATCACCCATCTCCCTGCACAGCTCAAGACTTTGTTGTCTAGTTCTGACATGTGTCTGCTCCCATGTTTGGCTTCTACATCTCTCGCACTGCTTCCCTCCATCTCTGCAGGGACCAGGGGAAGGCAGCTATGGGGCTGCAGGCTCAGTGGGGGCCTGCCCATCCTATCCTGGTGGGAGTGGAGACAGAGCATTTCTCCTACTTTGACAGGGCTGTGTGAGGGGCTGTGAGCGAGACCTGACAGACAGGTACAGCCAGTTACACAGCCCCCCATGTTCCCACCACTGCCGGCAGGCAAAAGGCCTCTGAAGTATGCACAGCTGCTCCATCCCCAGATAGTGTCTGCTTGTGCAGATGGTCACCCCACTCTCAACCGAGTACCACTCTAGCTTCGAAGAATCAATCATGCTCCTTAGGAGCTAGTCAGAATTGCCCTCTGAACAGCAGCAAAAGGGTTTTACCTTTCCTGTCTGAAGGTCTGAACAAAGTATCAGGGAAGACAACAGATGATTCCAGATCTCTTGGATAATCTTCTTTAATCTCATGAAACCGTGGTATTCTAGCTCCCGTGAAATTAGACTTGTCAAAGATGTCAACAGCAATAACTGAGGGAAGAAAAGTGTTTCCCATAAAATTAACTAACTTGAATGCTTTCAAATAGGATATTGCAACACAATGAAGCATGATTGAAATGTAAAATGCCTGCACAACGGAGAGAAGAAATTTAAACCCCAAAATACAAAGCGCAATTTTTCTCAATTAATACCTTAGATGACAACTAAAAGCTTATGTGCCAGCATTATGTTACATTTATCAAATTATACATTTATTTTTTAGTCAAAAGGAATTCACAAGACAGTATCTCCTACAGGAAAACACTACTGCAAACATTAGTAAGACACCATCATAGAACCATAGAAATGTTTAGGTTGGAAAAGACTTTTAAGATCATCAAGTCTAACTGTTAACCTAACACTGCCAAGTCTACCGCCAAACCATGTTCTTAAGTGACACACCTACACATCTTTTAAATACCTCCAGGGATGGTGACTCCACCACTTCCCTGGGCAGCCTGCTCCTGTGCTTGACAACCCCTGTGGCGAAGAAATATTCCCTAATATCCATCTTGATGTAGATCCCTTTATTGTACTTCTCCAGCAGCAGCTGACTATGGTTTCACAAAGGCCTTTTTCTGGCCACAGAGCTTCTCTATGTGCATCGTGCTCTAATTTCAGACTTGCTTCTTTTAGGGAAGGCTGAATTTGCTGCTTCAGAAATACACTTCTGCATCTGTTAAACTGCACAGTCAGCCAAGCAAAGATAATAACCTATATTTTACCTGGGACTACTTAGTCCTCCAGTTCTCCTTTCTCCACGCTAGCGGTTCCTCTCTAGCTCACCTCATCAGCTTTGCCTGCTGTCTAACTGCCAAAATGTTTAAAAGCAGCTGAGTTAACTTGAACTTTCCCATTTAAGAGAAGTCATTGAGTGCCAATTTACATGTTCTAATAAAAGTAAAAAGATGGAAGCCCTGAGGGTAACCCTACACCGAAAGCTGTGATCTGCTGCAAGTTTCTATATGAAGAAATATCCAAGTTAAGATCTGCAAATTCCCATGTCTCTAAGTAACTCCCAGATGAGCCATTAGGAAACTCCATTAACGCCATGTTCACCTGGAAAAACTGTTCAAAAGAAAACAGACCCTTTTCAGGCCAGAGCTGCCTCACCCGCCGCAGGATAATGCCTTTTTACTCAGGAAAAGCCGGTGGAAAAAATAATGATTTATAACCTGTAAGAAATCCTGACTTTTGTTTTCATCTCAGCTCAGGTTGACTAAAATGCTGAGCATGCCTTCTTCTGAGTGTGAAGATAAAAATATTTTGGTCTTGATAGTCCTGAATCAAAAGGAAATACTGCAGGTTTGGTTTATTAAACAGAAACCAAAGTGTTTCAGTTTGGCTTACTTCAGCCATTATCTGACACCCCTGGAGTTGATGCAGGACATTATACAGTTTGTAGCATGATTGTCTCGTGCCTTTGCTCTTTATGCCCTTGTGACTGTGCACACAAAGCACTCTCAGGACAAGCAGCAGGCAAACCTAAATTCACTTCTTGCTTTAATGAGTGTAGTTAGGAAAATAAGACAAGCTTTTTGGCACATAAGCCCTACTTTAGATCTGAAATAAAAGCAGCAGCTTGAAAAGCTAAATAGAAGTTCAGGCTGATAATAATTTAGACAACCTCTTATGGAAAAACTATATAAACTATAAAGCTATGCTGCTTAGGAGGGACCTCTGAAGGTCTGACCTTCCGCTCAGAGCAGGACTATCACCACCAATTGTTCAGCTCAGACTGTTGGTACCTGGGGAGAAGGTAGAGAGAGGGCAGGGAGAAAATGGGGGAAGAGGTAGACCAGGCTATGGTTGCTGTGCTGCACTTGAATGTGTACCACGGGTACATCTGTGAAGTACATCACAGCCCTGCAAGTGCAGAAGCTGCTGTTTTGGTTGTTGGGGGAGCACTGACTGTGATAGGTGGGAAAGGCGTCCTGGTACATCTGATGTTTCTTCCTCAATTTAGAACCATTCTAGGTATTTTGGACCCCAAGGATCTTGCTCTGATGCATTTTGCAAGGCTGGAATTACTATAGAATTTGATTTTTGGGATAGGTTCCAGCCTTGGAAAGCATGTGAAAATCAGAGGGATATGATCAATAGTAGGGTTCTTTTTGGTTTTGTGTGTACTGCAGGTGGTGGTGGTGTGATTCTTTCAAAACCATGATTTACTGCGTTCAACTATACCAGGTCGTCTCAAAAGGCATTACCTTTCTTTACGAACTTTGCCTTTCCCACCATCTGTGCACTACTTTGGCTGTAAAGAAATGCCACATGGGAGCAGTGGCACTGCCCAGAGTGAAAACGGATCAGGCATCTCCCAGGAGGCCCCCATGGCAACTGAGAGATATGGACCAAGGCTCAATTGACTTGAAATGAATGCACTGACTGGGCACCACTAAAACAAACAGCTAGCACCTCTACCTAGCACATTTTTAAAGCTCTAATATTAGATGGCAGTTTTCAACACAGATACTCACTGATGTTAGGGGTAACAATGACAAAAGGTCTCATGTAGGTTTTCTTCATGTTCTGGGCCACATTGTTGAAGTATTTCTCATAGTGCCTGAGCAAGTGAGCGGTGCCACCCTCTGTTCGCTGAATTTGCTCCCAGTGCTCCTTGTTGCTGGGGTCCAGTAGAGCACTGCCCACTTTGATAATATTCTGAGAAACAAAGCACAAGCCTAAATTATGCAGCAAAGAAAGCGCTGGGTTTCAAGTGAAGAATACGGAAAATGATTGGCAATCTGGCCTCAGGTGAGCATATAATGAAATACTTTAAAGCAGGCATGTTCAACTGCAGCCGTATGAAAATATGAACACCAGTTACTCACCCTGAGGTTTTTTTTGCTACATAAAGTAAATCCTTCCAAACTTTTTATGAGCAAAGTAAGACAAAATTGCAGGCTGTAAGGGAACTGCCTAATTTCTTTCCCCTTCATGACAGGAAACCTAGCAAGAAAATACAGAAGCAAAACCTAACCATGTTTTTTTTGTCTTTGAGAGAGACAAGGAAAGCAGAGTGCTTGGTATGTACACTGAAGAACTCCCCCATGATAAAAATCAAAAGAAAGCCATAAATTGCAATATAGCTTTCTCTTTTGTTCTGATTACACTATTTTTTTGATTCCTGGATAACCAGAACAACTTACATGGTGAAGGACGGCAAGAACGAATATTAACTTGCATATACAAACTTGAAAATACACTTTTATGCTGCTTACAAGTACTGTTAAAAAGTTCTAGTTGAGGACCTGACCCTTCTGCTTTTTCTTAAAAGAATATGCAAAGGGACCTTGAGGCCGAATGGAAGAAGACCCCAAAAGAGAGTGTTAAATGGCTTAAATGGGAAAGGTGCGGAGAAGTTTTTAATCTTGGTGAACATATGAACTACATCAGTATGTCAAAACCTAATGCCTAAGTAAGGTGAGATTTGCATAAATGATGGTAGGAATTAATCTGCTCAAGCTCTTAAACAGCCAAGGCAAATACTTGGGCTTCATTTAGAAGCAGACAAGGAAGATGTTATATTCTCTAGGTACTGTCTGAGGTTGCAAGCATGAATCTGAGGTAAAAGAGGTTGCCAGTACGGCTGCCTCTACCTAGGGTGAGAAGGCACAACATGGCTCCCCAGGAACGCACGAGACAGATGCTGTACTTGGTATCAGGCTTCCTCAGTGTTTGTGAATGCTATTTATATGCTTTTTATTATCAATTTTCCAGACTTCTACTTGAGACTATTAAAAATAATAAATCCTTCTCCCCTCATGCTTCCTCAGCCTGCAATGTTCCCTCCTTTTTCTCAAGAGCTTTACTGATCAGCTTTCAAATTCCTAACCTATCCTAAAAATATTTAGGGAGTTCTTGAAAACAGTGTCTGTAGGAGTTTCAGTGCCAAGCACGGAGAATAATAAATTAAAGCAGAAGTTTCCAAACCATTTTTATTTGATTATTGTTCTTATTTTTACTTAACAAAAAACATGCTAAAAATGAAGTTCCTTCTCAAGATGTAAATGGGGGAATTCATTCACTCCGCAGCCCACAGGTACAAGCTTCTCCGTAGGAAAGGAAGAACTGGATCTCTTAAAACCTGGTGCACCTAAAGCGTTAAATGCTACAGAAGTTCTCCACTCTCTGTTGACTGTACAGACTGAAGGACTGCCTTAGCCACATTTCCTTCTGCTCCCACCTCCCCAAAGACGTCCTCTCTTTGTGCAGCTTGGCCTTGCACAAGGTCTCCAAGCTCATCCTGAAGTCTGCCTGACCTGGCTGGTCCTCCTGGAGTACTGTGAGCAGTAAGCAGGGTGTGGCATGCCTTCAAAGGGAGCCAGATCATTCCTACCCAGCATAAAGGACATTCTTGGCCCATGGAGGGTTGTTCCAGCAACCCCACGCTCATGACCACACTCCTGGCTCTGCTGGCACATGTCCAGAAGGATGTTCTAGCTTGGACTCTGTGATGTGCCATGGTTGGGATCTTGGAAGTAGTACTGACAAGCACGGACAGCAGTATCCTGCAGTACACACGGCAATGAAGAGAGCAATATGAGCCTGATACTGATCACCCAGTTTCACATTTTCAGACCACAGAAAACTCCCAACATCTTCCACATGTCACATTTTTCCACCATAACTACGTGTTTCCCCTAGACAGGGAAGGTTCTACAGCTTCTACAGCTTGTTCTCTAGACCTGGCCAGGTCTTTGGTAATATCTGGGTCTTACATGAATGCTCTAACTAGCAGAAGCCCTCTGGTATGTGCCTGCATCACTTAAAACATCAATATGGTAAGCATGTCTTTCAATGCACAAAGTCTTTAATAAACATCACTCAATTGTTTCCAAACTGAATTCTAAGAAACCTTTGGAGTCAGTACCTGGCTCAGAGTTAGCTCACTGCACATTTAAATTAAAATGATCACATTAGGTAGGTTTTCCAACAGACCTGAACATGGTACAAAAAGCTATTTTATCCAGGAATAATGCATCAACCCGATTATTTTCATTTGGGGAATTTTGCTTTTGGCTGTTACTGCCATAACCAACTTTCCATTCTCAACTGCGAAGCCTGACTGATTTGTGAAACAGATTAAGCAATTACATGATATTCGCTCCACACTGGTCAAAGACAAATTTAATTATCCATTGCCATAAAACTTTAAAGGGGAACTATAAAGGCTTAGCACAGTATGTAGTATCTCTTACCTCATTGAATTCCACGTCTCTTGTGGCTGCCAAGTCAAAGCCTTGCTGCTGGCTCTCGTACCGGAGGACCCGGATCATCATCTGGTAAGCTGTCCTCACATCGTTGCCGTACAAGCTGTGCGTGTGTTTGGTGGCATTCTGCAGTACTCTCACAATCCGTATGGTTTTGCCTCCATCCAATTTGGTCTCATTGTGGTGTAACTTCTCATTCTGAATCAGAGACGAGAAGAAAGAAAAAAGACAATGATGGAAGACAATCATCATGTAGGGATTTTCGGCACAGAGGAGCTGTCTGATCAAAATGGTGTCTGTCTAAAGAAAGGGCTGACAGGACAGATCAATGGAAAGTGTAACTGAGAGCCAGAAAAGCACAAGGATTCTGATAGGAAATGAGGAGGTTCAAGGACTCAGTCAATAGGTGGAGTGCAGGGATATCAAAATGGAGTCTGCGTTGATGAACATTTACAAAATAAAGGCAAAACTGAGAAAACACAGCTTACCATGATTTTTAGATCCACAAAAGTGCTGGTGGTGCAGTTGAAAAGCTCGGGAGGCAGCCAGCCCTTCTCAACGCTACAATGGCGAACTGCATTTCCTAGAAGAAACAGAGCATTAATGGTAAATAATGTTCTGAATTGTGCTGAGTAAATCTTCATAGATTTTAAATATCCTGATCTTTCAGATTTCCCACATTTTCAAGTTTCTTAGAGCTATGCACAGATATCGCTTTCCAAACTGGAGATTCCTGTCTGAGAAAAGTTAACAGTACTAATCTTCCTGAACTGTTTTCCTCAGGCTTTAAAGAAAGGTTATGGCAAGCTTCAAGATCTGCCCAACTGCTCTCAGTCTTGCTGCCCTAACGTTCTCGAATGTATTCAGCAATGTATTTTAACAAATCTGAGCAAGACTGTGCACTTCCTCAGTACTTCTGAATATACATCCCTGCTCAGATTTCTGTGGAATAGCCCATATAGGAAGACTTCTTGGACAAATACTGTCTTCAAGTCAAAACATGCTAGCATGTCTGCACTCTGCATGCTGTAAACACTCCAGCTAACACGTATAATTGCCTTTTGCCAATTGTGAATGGTCTGTGAGCCACTTACTGTTTAATTTCGCCTATTATTTCATACTATTTGTCAAATCACTTTAAAATCTGACTCTTGGCTGCAGAGCCTTCACAGGGAATTGCAAATTATCCCATTCAAAATTTAGATTGTGCCTAAGCCATTTAATTACTAATATCTAAAGAAGAATTACAATAAATTGAATAATACCTAATCATATTATTCCTTTTCTGTGATTAGGTAAACACAATTAAGCCTCAGGTTCTCTGTCTGAATATTCATTATTATAAAGCTTACTTTTTTTGAGTGTTCTGTAAAATTCACTTCAAATGAGCAATTTCTCCAAGTACCCTTGCCTGCTTGCCTATTTGCTAGAAGAGACACTGGGGTCAACCACAAGAACAGTGCAGAAAACTTATTTTAATTCAACTTTGTACTGTTTAATAACATAAATAATCTATACTTACAGAAAGTAATAATCAATTCTATCTCCTAAAATCCTTAGAACAGGAGCTTAGTTGACCACATACTGACTTCCCCTCAGTAATATTTTGGGAAGTCACATAATCACCTATAACTCATTAGCCTGAGCAGCACTTGCAGCAGAGATTTAGCAGGCTCAAAACTCAGACAGAGGTTTCACTTCCCACAGAACAACCTTTGCAAAAGATAATGCCACTTTCAAAATCTGATAACTGTTTTCAGGAGCACACAAAACAGGTTGTCATTTGCTCGCTGTATGAAACAAGACATCTCATGTGCTTTATGAAAAGTGTTTTTTAGCCACCTGACTTACGGGTTAGAGAAAAGATGTTGGGTGGAAAAAAGCAAGTTCTGTTGTAACTCTTAGCTCTATTAGGCTGCAGTGCTAGTAAAGCAATCATCAAATAAAGGATTCTCCTCATTTTATCTTTGCCCAGAGGAGCTGTATCACCAAAGAACTTGTACAAGTCAACAGAATCTAAGAGTTACGCGTAAGAATTGCTTGACAAACAGAAAACTGGACTGTGCTTTTTTGAAAATACAGATTTTCTGTTCTTTACATGTGTTTATCTGCAGCACTTTTGTATTTATTTACTGCTACTATTTTCGTATGTATTATAACAGTTCTTTGGTTTCAGCTAGCTAACCTTGTCTGCTTGCACTATGCATGAGCAATGCTGCGATCTCCAGACCCGATGAATTAATGCCATTCCCTATGTACACATTTTTTCACTCTTTTCTTTTCCTCTCAAACAGGTATGTAGATAAAGTGGTTAATCTTTCACCCAGGGAACTTACCCACTGATCCTTTAGGACATGGCACAGCGGCTGGCTGGCCAAACTTGGTCTGTGGCCACCAAATACCAGCCTCGAAAGCTTTGGGACAGCCATTATAAATTACTGTAAGCAGACAAAGAAACAATGCAGTTTTGCTGACAAGATAAAAATCACAACAAGGAAGAGACTTCAACCTGCCTAAAGGACCTTCCTGTAATTCCCAAGCCCTGTCAGGATACCTGTCCTCTGCAGGGCCTTCCAAGCTGCAACCCATCAGTGACTCCTTATCCAGCAGCATGGGCAGACAGGTACAGGCAGAGGAGAGCCCAGGATGATTATGGGGTTCTGGATTTTGGCTCTGCCTATCTCTGCCTGCTCCTTTATTGTGGGAAAACGTTTCTCCTCCTTCTCACCCACACACTGTGGTGAGATGGCCACTGCAGAAACTTTGCGCTGATCACAGGAGGAGGATGGGTGGGTGGGTGAGAGGAAAGGCAGGATGGGCAAGACAGGAAAGAAAGGCAGAGGGCACCAGGTGCACGACACAGCCTCTGTGGGCAGTAGGTGTGAGGGTTCTCACCCGTCTCTTCAGCTGCAGCACAGCAATACAATGCTGCACTGGCAATGAACTCAGGTTTCAAATAAAATTGGGATAAGCTTGCTTTATTCCAGTTTGATGAAAATTAAAGAAATATGAGCTTTCTTCTTTTTCCCCAGCCCCCATGAGTCATATTGGCACAGACTTAGGAGAGGGGTGCATATTTAGGCTGCTGCAGCTCCCATTGTCCCTGCTGGAAACGCCCCACTGGGCTCAACGTGCACCTCAGGGTACAGCTGCATTCCCACCACTGTGCACGCCTCCCCTACCCATTTCTAGCAGCTCTAATCCTACAGTTAACTACAGCCTCACTGATCAGCAGTGCTGGCTACACAGGAGGTACCTTCACAGCCCTTCGTGGTAACTTCAGCAAAAGGGTTGTCACAGCGGTTGCACTGCCGCCCAATGACACCGGGTTTACAAGGACACTGTCCCGTCTCCATGTCACAGGCACGTGTGTAGGATCCAGATGGGAAGCAGTCGCAGGGGTAGCAGGTGTCACTGCTTTGGGGCTTGTAGTAATTTGCCTAGAAGAACCAAAATGATACACACAAGGTATTTGACTTATGTTCCAAATCGCTTGCATTTCTGAAGGCCTGCTATACCAGCATGTGCATCATAAAAAAGGCTAATTTTACGAAGAGAGGTATAATAATGTTATTAACAGCAAATGTATCAGTTGTAGGAACTATGCCGTGTTCACCCAGGCAATGTAGAGAGGCAGAGCTGAGCATGGGTGGATGGCTGGGCTGCCCTATGCTGCAGAGATCTGGTGTTTGGACCACCACTTGCAGATGGGGTGAAAGGCCCATGTTAGTCCTCGTGTACTTGCTGCCAGTGCCCAGCAAATGTACTCTTGGAGGATTTGCAGTTTTCTGTGCTTTGCAATTCTGCTCTTGTAGGGAACGAGCAAGCCAGTGCAGAAACTTCTTGCACTGCCCACTTGTGTACAGGTACAGGGTGGAAAGAACCAACGATCCCGTTATTCCAATCACATCTGTAAATGCTTTTGATCTGATGCGCTACGCAATTACACAAGAGCGTGGTGCTGGCACCCCACTGACTCGATTTAACGCAACAGTTGCTGTGTGTCCTGCTGGCATTTCAGAGGGGAGTACGGGGCCAGACTCACTGCTGCTAGTCTGCACTGGACCAGCTCCTCTGATGTCATTCAAGCCTGCTGTAAAACCTATTGTGGGAAGTCCTTTGTAAAACCTTTGGGAGGGAGGCACTTCCCCTCCTCTGTCCCCTTCTGTCCCTGCCCATCCACAGCAAATTCCTCTTAAAATTGACAGAGCTGGCACTGAGGAAATGATTTAGCTTCTCATTTACCTCTTCCAGCTGCTAGGCCTTTTGCTGGCCATTGCACAGGCAAGAGCTTCACCCAGCTGGCCCAAGCTGTTTCATGGCTATTACTCACTTGTGATATGCAAAACACCACCAGCACTCCTCTGCGCTCTGGTCTGATCTCCCTCGATAAACCAGGCTGCACTTCAGAGAGATCAGAGCCTGGCTTTCATCCTCGCAGTTTTGCTTTCCAAACGCAAATAAGATAAGAGCTGCACAGTATGATTTTGTAAAGGGTGGTGCCAGCAAAATGTTTCAGGTAAAGATTAACTACACTGCGCACGTATATGCATGATACAAAGCACAACTGTGTGTACTTAGTCTCAGATACTCTCTTGCTGTAGCTATTGTGGCATTTTTAAACTGAAGAAATTTTAACTTAAGACTGGTTTCTTTTGCTTACCTTGCAGCGGCATTCTCCGTTGGTCTTATTGCAATCAGAATCAAACCCTTTACTGGTCTCACAATTACATGGGCCACAGATGGGATTTCCCCACCAGCCTCTGGGACAAGGCAGGTCAATCCTATAAAAAAAAAGTCAAACTGAAAGCAAGTTCTTTTAAACTTCCACATAAAAGATGAGAAAAAAGAGTTTTGAGCCAAATCAGCTTATCGAGCGCAATGTGTCTCACTGCAGCAGCCAATAATCAATACATATATAAATATATATACACTGTAATAAATGAAAAAAAACAGTATCAGTGCTACAAACCCCTAGAGGGAATGCGTCTCTGAATGTTTTCAAGACCAGCTCCTCTTTATAAGGAGTATACATCTATATGAGCAAATAAAGTGCTCTTTCCTCTGGGAGAGGGCGATGGGGCCCACACTGCCTAGCAGAAATGGTCCTGGTCCCAGAAGCCTCAATCTTTCACTGGGGAAAGCGCTGGCTGGGGCAGGCTGGATGCTGGACAGTTGGCTTGTGCTGGCACTTTAATAGCTTGGGCAACTGCATGTGCTGCTGAGCCCATGCCCTCTTTTACCTACTGCTGCAAACAGCCTCAGGATGCTGCTCCCTAACATTTTATATCCCACCTCTCCCCCCATGGGCCAGCCCTGCCATGGGCAGTGGTGCTTATCCAGCCTGTGAGAAAACCAGCTCAGGTCCAAAGCCGGCTGCAAGCTTACCCTGTAGAGACAAGTCACTACTTTCAGCCAACCTGGCTTTCTCAGCCAGCTCATCACAGGGTCTGAAAAGCCCTGGACTGCCACTGGAGAGAACATGTGGTTGGAGACATAGAAGAGAGATGGGTGGCAGCTTTGATGCAGACTATGAATCAAAGATTGTGATTCAGACTATGAGTGGAGAAGCACAGCTCGTCAGAAGTTGTGCAACAGCCCAAAAGCCACTTCTGTGGAGGATAACCCTTGTTTTTGCCGGTTCTGTTTCTTCTATGATTCTGGGTAAGCTTCTGATAAGGTTTGTCCTACAGATGACCCAACACCAATGCTGGCAAGGAGAGCTCTGGGAAGGGGCTGGAGCAGCAACTAGGGTCTCTGCTAGGTGGAAGTCTTTGCCAAGCAATAGCCTGAAAGTCACACTGCTGATGTTGAGTTTGTGATCAGTGTAATGCACTGGTGAATGTAAGGAACTCCCTCCTCGCTGCTTGTTTTAGGAAATAAAAGCTGTTTGCCATCTGTTTCAAAGACCACAGCTGAATTTTGTTTACAGTAATAGCTAGCTTTGTACTTCAATGCTTTATAATATGAAAAACCCCAATGCTGCACTTGACATCATTTTAGCAGATAATGACAAGGGACAATGTCTCTACATTGCTAATCCAGAGGAATGAAAGATGAATTGGGCAACAGCACGGCCAACATTTGCCAGCCCACACAACAAAAGGCAGAGGAAGAAGCTTGTGGTTTTCAAAGGGAAGGAAACATCACATGAGCTATTCCTAAATGGACAGACAAATGCACTTCATTTGCACATCATGAATGGCCCATATTACAGTAAATCAAAGCACCGCCTCTGGGATAAGGCTGGTTGCTGAATGCTTATCTGAGACCAGGAAGCTGGTGACGAGAGAATCTGCACGTTTCTCCCACACAGCAACAGGACACAGTCCTCCCAGACTGTCCAGAAGAGATGGCTTTTTGCCAGCTCAGGGCCTGGACCCAAACTGCAAAGCTGTTTTATCTGGCCACAGGACACTTAATTGGGTGCATCACTCTGTGTGTGTGTTGGGGGAGCTGAAGTAGAGACACAGAGCAAATTCAGGCCAAGTCCACCACAAGGTACAAGTCAGATGCAGTGCTGCGTAACAAAATACAACTAGTTGAGCCCTTGAGCTGCTGCTGAAGAAATTCAGGCCCTGAATATATGGAAGTTTGCCTGGTATTTAGGGAGAGAGCTCAGGAGTGCTAAAGGGCAGAAAGCCTGCAAATACCATCCACTATGAATATTCAAATTGCAACAAGAAAGTTAATTGAAGCAGAAAAGGAAACAGGAGGACTGCTGCTGCCTTAGGAGAAGACATACCTGGAAGGATGAAGAAACCAAGAACAAAAACAATTCTTACTTGCTCTCGCAATACTGTCCATAGTAGCTTTGTCCACATTCACAGGTGTAGCCATGGGACGAGCTGGGTTTGTGTACGCACGTGGAGACATGCTCACATGGGTTCAAGTTACATACATCAACACAGTCTCTTCCAAAGTACCCTGGGGAGACAAGGTCATAAAATTACAGCAAACATTGTAATTTATGATTTGCATGTCTCCAAAAGACCATCTATTTTAAACTTATACACTAATAACACATCTTCAATAATCAGCAGATTCCCCCTGAAATACCGTCAGAAGGAAGGTACTCTTTTCCCCCTCAGCAAAAAAGATAGTGGGCTGTTCTTTTTCACAGTCTGCTAACAAGCTTGAGGCACCCTTGTGCCTTTGGTTCTCAATTTTATATTCAGGGCATGTGTTACAAATAGTTTTGTATTCTCTCCCTGTGTGTATGGGAGGTGACTGTGCTGGGTGCTGACAGCATGTGCTGGTTACATGCACCAAAACAGAGAAAACATTCAAAGTATCTTGATTAGGATGCAGGGTGTGAGACTGAGATTCAACAGCAGCAAAGGCTGGGAAAGAAAAAAAGAAAAAGGAAACAGACAGAAAGAAAAGGGGAGGTTCATGGAAAGAGCCCTTTGGACCAGAGACCATCTTTCTGTTTGGTTGATATGTTGCCTAGAATAAATGATCCTTAGTCCATGACCGCAGTTTCAAGAGTGCTACTGTAAGACTGAGAAAGATAACACTGATTGGAAGAGAAAGAATCAGAAGATGAGCACTCTGCAAGCATGCTGCTGCTGCTACTGCTCTTCTTCCGATGAGTGCATGGAGATGCGATCCAGCTCCTGGCTGAGTGCCTGGGACGGTCACTGGGTTACCTGGGTCACAGACGCAGGAGTAGCTGTCCCAGTCGTCACTGCAGTAGCTGTGCTGGGGACATGGGTTAGAATCACAGGGGTTATCCACTTCACAGCCCTCCTTCACGTTGATCTTGAGAGCCTGTTTCATGTTGAGTGTAGCTATATTTGTAGATGTCTCTCCCATTCTTACACCCTGGTGACAAAAGACAATTGCTCTAAAGTTACTCTTCACTCAGAATACAGTACTATGTTTTTCACTCCTTCCATTAATCCATGAGGGTACATTTTAAAGAAACATCACCTGCTGAGCCAAACCTGGATTTTTTCTCAGATGATGTTCCCCTGTGTAAGATTTGTACCTGGGACAGTGGGTGGACTTTAATATTTTGATTCTTAGATATTTTGATGGAGGAAACAGAAATATTCATAGATGGATGAAAACGAAAACCCCCCATTTTCACATGGCTATCTTCATAGATGTTCAAAGTTTGTTGCTACACTTTTCATTTCATACCTGCATACAGCCATAGAATCCCTGCTGAACAGAGACTTGGTCTCCAGAGACACCTCCCACAATAATACTTTTCATTTTAAGTCCAGGTAGTTGATTTCCAATCTGCACAGTGCTCTGTTGAGGAAAAGGATAATCAGTAAGAAGCAGCACTATTATTCTCTGTGACACAGACAACCTGCTTTCTAGTGATGGAGTCAAGCAGTAGCTGACAGTACATTCAAGAAGAAATATCAAAGCAGTGAGGAGCTAGACATCTGAATGTGGCTTTTTACAGACTTGTTCATAAGACATTATTAGGCTTAGTAAGTTAATATAATTTTATTAGACAAATCACTTCCCACAATCCTTTATCCTGCTTTCTCCTGAACACATTTCTGTAGCGCTTAGTGGCAAAGTTATGATGCTGCCTTACCTGGTACATCCCGTAGTCCAAGGACATGACAGCAAGGTACTTGATGTCTTTACCATCTTTAGCACTCTTCAGCTCTATTAATAAATGATGCCATTCCCCATCACTTACTCGTGACTGGCTCATCTTCAAACTAGCAACCTGGCTCAGGCCACTGTACACTTCAAACTGCACATAGTTGTTCAGTATCTGTTGAATAAAAAAAACAAACCCAAATATGCCTATTTTTTGCTATGTATTTGTATTTGATGCTGAAGAGGGCAGAAGGCAAGATAATAACATTTCCTAAGACAACCCAAAAGAGAAAAAAGCCTGAACAGTAGAGAAGGGAATGCTTCTTGGACATTCAGACTAACTTGGCCTACTGACAAAGAAACCCGCAAAACAATCCAGAGACACATTTGTTTGTATCTATATCAATGCACACTACTACCTCTGTTTAAAAAAGTAATCTTAAACCAATGCATCTGGATTTTACAATGATTTTATAATCTTTGTAAAAGGCTGAAAAAATCATTTGCATTTACTGATGTGTATTTGGCTGGGTGGATGAAGCTGAGTAGTGCATGCGGCCATATCTGCTGATGGAGGAGAATTTCTTACTTCTTTTCTAACCAAAGGCAGCCACATTGTTACCTGAATGTTGATCTTGGATGCAGCCCCAGCATTGGCTTGCATTAACATGCCATTGACCTTCCGGGTTCTGAACATCAGCCCAATGTACCATGGCACTGAGATGGTAATGTCAAGGTCACTCCAAATGATAATGCTTTCGCCACTAAAACGCTGAGGAGAAGGCATTGCTGTAAATAAAGAGGCAAGAGAGGAACAGTTTATATCCATCAGGACAAAGGCTTAAAGGAGAAATGACGCTGTGTGGTGGTGATGGCGCAAGGTAGCTAGGCCCTCGTCCACTGAGCTATTTTTAATCCACTGTGGAGTGACAGCCAGTTTAGGAGAGTCACTGTGAAGCAACTGATAATACTGTGAATTCACAACCCACCCTTGCTGTGGGGCAGGCACCTTGTCTCAGCGCCTGCACTCAAAAGGCAGCACCCCCACACTGCTGTGGCATTACACAGGTGAGGGATGTTCCTAGAAAGGTAAGCTCAGGACCTCTACAGATAGTTCTGCTGACGAGTGGGTGGGCAGAGAGGAAGTATGAGGGCAACAGTTGCTGCAGATGTTTTCAACACACCCTTGATTACCTGCTTCTAATTAATAGATTAAACACAGAGGAAAAGGCTGGGAGGCAACAGGAAATACTGATTAATTATAAATACTCTAAGGTCAGATTATTTAGCTGTCTCAGCTATGCAGACTGTTCACAGAGAGAAAGTTTGTGCAGAATTGCCTAGGTTATCTGCCTTAGATATCTCAAGGTGGCAGCTGAAGAGTTGCCTGCCCTCTTCTCTAACCTTGCATGAACACAACTTCTACAGGTAGACACTGATGATAACCTTCAATGGAAAGCACTTTGCAGATGGAAAACAGGAACACCCACCCTTTGGGTTTTTAAAGTAGCTACCTCAGCTACCAGAAGCTATAGTACCACGGATTAGCTGATGACACTGATCAGAAGCACAAATTAAGCTGTGGGAGCTCTGTGCTGTTTGCAGCACCTCATATAGAACCTCTACCATATGTGGCACCTTGCAGCAGGATCTACCATCAGCCCCTGCCTGATGTCCCCAGCCACAGGCATACTGGTGAGATCAGAGTCATAGAAACATAGAATAGCTAGGCTTGGAAAGGACCTTAAGATCACCCAGTTCCAACCCCCCTGCCATGTGCAGGGACACCTCACACTAAACCATGTCATCCAAGGCTCTGTCCAACCTGGCCTTGAACACCGCCAGGGATGAAGCATTCACAGCTTCCCTGGGCAACCCATTCCAGTGCCTCACCTCCCTTACAGTAAAGAATTTCTTCCTTATAGCCAATCTAAACTTCCCCTGTTTAAGTCTGAACCCATTACCCCTTGTCCTGTC
>WYDI02002368.1:0-38101 GCA_009867235.2 Psittacus erithacus
CAAAATCAAAAACACAGCACTGCACCAGCTACTAAGAAGGAGAAAAATGATTGCTACTGCTGAACCCAGGACAATTTGTCATAGGTCAAATGTGGGAGGACTCTAGTGATAAGAATGTACAACCAAGAAATAAGTGGCAAAAGGGAAACAGCAGATGCCTGAAGGGCTTTAGCTTTGCCACCAAGCCATCACACCACCAGTGGGATTCAGAAAACTTGGTAATGAGTCATGCGCCAGTCTTGAGGTGAGCTCGGGGACTTCAGCAAGGCTGCTGTGGAAGAGGTATAGGCTGCTGTATGAGTCACAGCATCAGACAGTACATTTTCACCATAAGAGCAAAACCCTGCCATATAATTCAATGGGAGCTTTGTCCATGTGCATCATTCTGCTTTTCCCCCTTAGGATACTTCTGATTAAACATACTTTATATCTTTTATCTGAAAGTACTCATACACAGAAGATGCAATAACCTCAGGGGAGTCACTCACAAGTACTGTGTGTTATGCATAATGATACCTTGCTTTGTCCCAAAGAACACAGCCCATACTTCTTAAAAGGGGTCTCTAATAGGAGTCTTTCATCTGTGGAGTGAGAGAGAGATGGAAAAAATTCATGTCAAGTTATCTTGACCTAACTCAATAGAAGGTAATTATTTTAGATATGCTGAAATACCTTTTACACAGTGTTAAGCATAATCATGTAAAAACGTCCACATATATTTCAAGAGCACTTGAAATGACTAATTCTTTCTGAGAAGCTTGCTTACAGCCTCCTTGCCTGTTTAGAAAAATTTAGTAAAAAACCTAAGAGAGCTGATCAAACTGAGTACCAGCAATTCATTTTACCTGCAGGCTCTGGAATTTCCCAAGCCAACTAAACTTGAAGCAAATTAAATTGGGGATGGATATCATCAAATCCCTAGTAATTTAAACAATGCAAAAACCTCTTTTTAAAAAATCATCCCATGCTGTGAAACTGTAAAATCTTTGTCATAACAGTCCTCATTGCCTGCCTTCTGATTACTATTTCCAGGCATATGAATGACAAGAAAATAATCATCAGGAGCAGTCAGCATGTCAGCATGGACAATTCCTGAAGAGGAACTCATGCTTGACCAACCTGATAAACTCCTACAATGAAATGACTGGCCTGGTCGATGAGGGGAGGGCAGTAGATATTGTCTACCCGGACTTCAGTAAGGCCTTTGACACTGTCTGCTGTAAGATCCTCCCAAACAAACTGTTGAGGTATGGGCTGGATGAGCAGACAAGGAGGTGGATTGAAAAGTGGCTGAATGGGCAGACCCAAAGTGACACAACATCTAGTTGGACACCAGAGACTATCAGTGATCCAGGGGTCAATACTGGGTCCTTCAACATTTCATTAATGATCTGGATGATAAGGCAGAGCACACCCACAAGAACTGTGCAGGTGACACAAAACTGGGAGGAGTGGCCAATAACAGAGAGTCATGCTGCCATCCTGGAGGACCTTGATAGGCTGAAGAAGTGGGCTAACAGCAGCATAATGAAATTCAACAGGACAGAGTGCAAAGTCCTGCACCTGGGGAGAAACTGCCCCAGACACCAACATGTGTGTTGGCTGCCCTGCTAGAAAGTAGTTTGGCAGAATAGGATCTGCGGGTCCTGGTGGACACCAAGTTGAACGTGAATTAGCAGTGTGCATTTGTGGCAAAGAAGGCAAACGGTATCTTGGGCTGCATTAGAAGAGTTGCCAGCTCGTTCAAGGAGATGGTCCTTTCTGTCCACTCAGAGTGGCTGAAGACACACCTGGAGCATTATATCCGGTTCTGGGCTCCTTAGTAGAGTAGAGACATAGACATACTGAAAAAAGTCCATTGAAGGGTCATTAAGATGGTTCAGGGACTGAAGCACTTCTACAAGGAAAAGCTGAGAGAGCTGGCACTATTTATCGTAGAGAAGAGAAGGCTTAGTGGGATCTCATCAACACATAAAAATACCTGCAAGGAGGGTGCAAAGAGGACAGAGCAAAGCTTTTTCCAGCGATTCCCAGTGACACTACCAGGGCCAGTGGTCACAAACTGAAACACAGGAGGCTTTATCTGAACTTCTGGAAACAAGGAAACATCTTTTCTTTGTAGAGGTGACAAAGCCCTGGGACAGGTTTTCCAGAGAGGTGGTGGAGTCTCCATCCTCGCAGATATTCAAAAGCTGTCTGAACACTGTCCTAGGCACTCAACTGTAGGTGACCCTGCTTGAGCTGGGAGGTTGGACCAGATAACCTCCAGAGGTCCCTTCCAAAATGGAATAGCAGAGATGAGTGTAAGTATGTGTGGGTTCATGGGCTAACCAGCCCCTCATCACTGTATGCAGGGGCGCTATATGGAGGAGAGGGCAAGGCATGTGTTGCTGGAAAAGATACAAGTAGCTCTCTTTGAAGGGGGTGAAACACGCTTGGTGCCCCAGGAGTTCTCTGAGTGGAGGAGTGCAATGTGACACAGGGCACGAGGCTGCTGTGTCCCTGAATAATGTGAAATATGTTTTTTTCAGGAGGCACCCTGTCTGATGCCCATTAAAAGCTGACAGCTTCAATCCCTTGTCTGCTCCTCTGGGATCATCTGCCATCACAAGGCTGGAGGCACTGGAGCTGCTTGCTGCAGTTCTATGGTAACACCCCAGGTTTTGGGCACTTCCCTTGCAGGTCCCCTTCCCGCTGCCTTTAGTGAATACCTGCCACCTCATCTGCTGCAGCCCTGCTAGCTAGGTATCTCAGGGGGGTTTCCTCTGGCAATGCCCTCCAGGAGCTTCAGGGCCACTGATGCTCTTGCCTCAGTCCAGCTAGCTGCTGCTGGTGGCCACTGTGAAGAGCTTTAAGGCCTTCTCTGAAGTGCCAGGGGGAGGCAGATGTGCTATGAGACTGGCACACATCAGCTTCACTGTCCCAGTAAGTGGTACCTAGAATCAGGGCAGCCAGGGATCAAACCAATACAGTGTGAGTGCTGTGCAATTCACCAGTTTGGTCTTCATATACAGCAGTCACTGAGGTCAGGGGTGACAGAAATCTGTCCAGGCTTCCCTCCCACACTGTGAGGTGCTGCAGAGGAAATGCTGTTCAAGTTTGTACAGACACCAGCTGTGGGGAGTTTTGGGGGAAAGAGGGGAGGAAATGGTTGTTAGGATGATGTTGCTATTTTCCTCCATACATAGTGCATCAAAGGAGGGGGAAGGGTAGTAGCCTTGAGGTCTCTGTGATAGAGTGGGAAAAAATCAGAAGATATTCTATTGTCCAAAGGAAAATGCATGTGCATCACTCTGGCCCTTGCATGCTACCAGGTGTCTAAAAATCAAAAGCTGACCTGAGCACCACTCATAAGAACACTTGTTGCCTCAGTAGTGGCTAAATGTGTACCTGATTAACCTTAGTGCTCTACCAACTAATCGGGCAGTTATGGGGGCAGCTTCACAAATTTTAGTATTTTCTTTCTATGGACTCACTGTATCCATTAACTAACTAAGCCATCACAAATAGTGAGATGATGATGACCATGAGCCCGTCACAGTACTGTCCTGTGTCAGGGAACAGTATTTAAAGGGTGGGTTATGTGTTCATTGTGCTAGGGAGAGCATCTGCATGAATGCTTGAGGTGTAAAATACATTATAGTGTTTACTAGATGAGATGTGTACACACACAAAGGGTAAAGGATGGTGATGGGGGAGGACTTTGCCAGTGTTACATGCCTTTCTGTGTAATAGGCAGTTCTTGTGTTTCAAAGTGCAGGAGGAGGGCATTAAAGTTTTTATTGCTGTACACTTGGACTTACTGCAGCACTTAGAGCTGGTAAAAACCTTGGATGCTAATATCAGAGGATACCAGAAGTCCCCTGATTGCAAGCGTGGGTGTAAATACACTGCTAGTTCACTCCCTTTCTGTAGAACAGACCAATGCCTCTGAAGAAACAGGGAAGGATGCTATAAAAACAGCTACATATGTTGCATAGGAGGAGCAGAGCGCAGGAAGGTCCCCAGCCAGGCTCTGGGAGTGAGGAGCTGGTGCAAATCAAGCCTCTGAGCACAGGCTCAGAATGGCCAAACCTGCTCCCCCTGCCAACACTCCCCTGCACTCTGCTTGATGTGAGGCAGCCTGGAGCACCCAGGTCAGCTCCCTTCAGACAAAGGTGTTGCTTACAATCCCCCACAGATGGATTTAACCTTGCTGCTGGGTTTAAGGAGCAACAGTGAGTATTTACGCATTGTGGTGACTACTGCTTGCCCTTCCCACCCCATCACAGAGTGATGATGGTGAGGTCCCATCTCTACATCCAGCATAAGGAGGAAGGTACCTTGTGTCTTCTGCTGAGGGATCTCTATCCTACACAGAGGTGCTTGGGCCACATGACAGGCTCCGTTCTCGCTCTGCAGGCTACTGAGCTATTGTGCAATGCATGTGTGCAAATTTTTCTTAATCCACTTCCACCAAAGAATGCATCTCTCACTGGCATGGTAATAGAGAGGGCGCGGTAACGGATGTTTTACAACAGGTTTTTTTTTTCTCCTCCCTGTAAAGTCCTTTTTGGCAGGTCTTTTTCACAGGCTTTGGTGATATTTTGAGTCTCCAGTGTACTGCATGTGCAGTCACTTTCTCTCTGATGGGGCTTCCACATCCATGCTCCCAGAAGTCATTACAGCAGGACAGCAAAAAGACATCTGGCCCCCACATGGCTCACACAGAGGTGAGGACTCTGCTAAAGGAGGAGCTGACCTGCTTCCCTCTTCCCAGGCAGGCACAGCTCGTGCTGTGTCACTGACCCAGTGTAACAGACCCTTAGGTAAGAATGTCTTTGGGCTCTCAGGTGATCCTAAATGCCCACTTCCCAAGACTTGTTTTTGTTTTCTATTTAGGAAACAATCTACAGTTGAAGCCAGGGGATGTAGGAAGCAAAGACTCCTTGTCTAGACAGCCGTCTTATCCCAGGCACAGATGGTTGGCTTGGACACCCCCTCAACCCACCTCCCTGTGGCAAGTGAGTGCAGGTCAGGCCAGGACCCTTGTCTACTGCTCTCATGGTCTCTGAAAAGGAGAAAGCAGCCATTGGGGTATGCTGAGAAGTACCTTGTGCTTTGACAGGAAGCTGCAGTGTGGCAAGATGACTAATTAATTAGCCTCGTGCTGCCACAAGCATTTCCAGTCCCAGCTGACAACAGACTAATTAAGAACCACCCTGTGGTGTCTATTTTAGATAACCATTTACTTTGGTACAAATTAACAAAGGCTTTTCTAAAGGTTTATCTCACAGGCGACTCATTAGATTAATTAATGGGGCAAATAGCAGGAACTTGAATAGACATTTTGAGTTCTCAGCTACCAAAATCACAGACAATTTTGCTGGAAAGTGTTCTAATTTTATCAAGGCAAAACACTTGCTTCCTTATGACTTTTTATGTAATGTCATTTGTTCTCTCACATTACCTTAGTCCAAGTCCAGAGGCTGTGAAAACTGAAGGTGACTTTGTAAATCCTGGTTCTTAGAATTGGTAAATGTGCTGGCTCCCTCATACGTGAGTTGTCCAACGGAGTCATTTGAGGTGCTTGCACACCAAGCACCATGAGTGCTAAGAGCATACTGTTATCACTGTTGTCTATTTCAGCATCTCAGTGAAGGCTAAGGAACCAAACCTCATGCTAGCCCTCTGATCCCTGCCTCTGTGACCATGGGAAAACTGAGGCATGTGTAACTCCAGGGGTTTTGCAGGAGTCCCCACGAACCATAAAAGAATCAGAAAAGGGCCCTACATCCCTCAAATGGCAGGCAGAAGTATCCTTCTTTCCATTCCACATTAGGTTTCAAATGTTAACTTTGATCCTGCTTAACAACTGCACAGTTTGTCTTTAGGATGCTGCTGGAGTCTTAGATGTAGTCTGGACCACAGCTGGGACACAAGTTAAGAGTGAACTGAGAAAAAAACATGGTTATCTCCACTCTAGGATCTGTCCTAGCTGGGAAACACATGCAGGAGGATTTTACTTTCCCTTACTGCTTCTGCACTGCCTCATGCTTACAAAGTATAGCTGTGAGGGTGGAATATTCAAGTTTGACCCCAAATCAAGGGTGAGTGGATAACCAGAAAGATGTCAGATTGGACCCTATGTAGCAAGGGATGATGCAGCTTGGGAACTGGGGCTTCGGAGAGGAGAGGAGAGAGAAGAACATGAGCTGGAAGGTCTTCCTGAATGAAGTGGGAGGGGGCACCATGGCAGCCATGAAATTCTCTGTGTAGTTTTCAGCAGGGTACAATTTTCCAGGCAACTGAGGACAAGTACTTTCATCAGCACTGGAATTAATTGGGAAGGTTTCTTTGAAATGAATGTTTGAGCATCTAATATATTTTATTTTCCCTCTGTGTGAATACTTGCCAGTTCCCTGTTTTCAGATGCCAGTAGAAACTTAGGTTAAAGCCTCAGAGATAATTTTTATTTCCACATTTGGTTAAAATTGGGTTGTGATTTGCACACATAACAATTTCATTGGAGAAACTGCTAAAGCTATGGGTGTCCCCCTATGAGTCCTCTGCTCAGAGCTACCTGGTCAGAGGTGCACAAATAGTCTTTGTTGATGAAAAGAAGCATTTTTACACTTTTCATCCTAAAACACTGTCCCAGACTAGTATCTCTACATTCTTATCTAGGTTAACTCATAGGAAGTGAAAACTCAAAACGCCAGTGGGATTATCAATTTGCACCTAATTTTGTGAAATTTTTGCCATACTTTTCCCACACACCCAGCAATTCTAGGTGAACAGAAATGGGAACATTTCCCCTGTTTCATGGCAACAGAGCTATGCTGTGGAGGCTCCACAAAGCCACATGCGTTACAATTTTTAACCCCGACTGCAGACTGGCTGTGTTTAAGCTTTTCTTTCTCAGTCCTCTCTGAGGAGGGGTCTGGTAAGGAAACAGGGATCAAACATGACTTCCTTTGCCAAAACTATCTGCCCTCCCCCCCCTAAATCCTTAAGGCTGTTGATGATTTCCTCCATGGGTGGACGCCGGGTTGCTGCTGACCCACTTCCCAAATCTGAAGGCATTGCGGAGCACAGGGAAGCTGCAGTGCCCAGCAGCTCTGTTGAGGCTGAGTGCTGACAGCCGGGAGGCAGCAAGGGTTGAGCACAATTGCTTCTGAAATGCACACTGTGTGCTTCTCCCCAGCAGATGCTTTTGCCATAGCTGAGTGACAAAATGTGCTCTCGACTCACGAGGCCAGGCTCCTCGCAGGTGTAACCTGGCTCAGCTCTGCCAGCTTCCAGTTTTTCCCACCAAGGAGCTACCCCTGTGCTCTCTGCTGAAAGTCTCCAAGGACCCTATTAGGCGGGGGGTTTCTAGACCTTTTTTATCTGAGGAACTGATTTAGATAAGTGGCCTGTGCCACACTGATGCAGTTTGCACTGCTGTGCTTTTCTGCCCAATGCTATGAGCATTTCACAGTGGCCTCCTGGGGTCACTGGCTGTTGTCCTAACTCCTACCTGCTGCATTTCTTCCTCAGCTAAGTTCAGCCTGCCAGAACAGTAAATATGTCTACCAGAGGCACTCATGTCAACAGCTGGTGAAACTGCAATTATCGCTCCTTTCAAAACCATCAGGTGGTTGGTTTTCTTCTTTCAACTTCAAATAGCTGTTTCCAAGAATATTGGTAGTTTCTAAGGATGGGGTGTGTGTCAGACACCACACCCCCATCCCAGTTTGTAAACTCAATGCCCTTTGTTCTTTGATGTGTTAATGGATGGGGTTCTTAGGCTTGTGGCAGTGCCTGGGAGTCTGCCTGGCTCCTGAAGCAAACCTGATGCCTGCTGCTGATTTCCCAGAGCAGAAAATCTTCATGGGACCAGGAGTGTAGGCTGGGTAAGATAGGTCTAGACTCCAACTGACCATAGCACATTGTGCTATATATTTCTCAACATAGGCTTGCTCAGCCCTGCAGAAACTCACAGTTCATTGTACTAATTGTGCTACCTTACCTCCAGGTCCCAGACAGTTACATTCAGTTTTTTCCATACTGCTGGATTCCTTCAGGGGCAAGGCTATCTCTGAAAGAGCGTGGTCTCTTGCTTAACATGCTGGGAAGAGGACATAAGGCATGTAGCCCTTGGGCTTCAGTTGAAGAGTACAGTCCTGAGAGGATGAAAAACACAGACTCCAGTTCTGCTGAAATCTGAAATAATTTATTTCGTGTCTCGCATCCCTTTTATAGTCTACTAAGTGCTAAATAGTAACTACACTGTTTGACTCCCTTATCATCCCAGTTTAGCAGAGCATCTGAGGGCTGCAAATATTCACATTGTTTGATCTGCCTTTGGGGTGCACATCCTGCTTTATCTTGCAAACTGCCTACTTTGTTTTGCTAACCGATCTTTCCCATTCATTGTTCTCTCAACAGTTCCCAAGGCTTAAGCCCAACCAGGGCAATAGCAGCTGGTGTTTTCTTCGATGTTCCCAGGGCTCAGGCTGAACCAGGGTGATAAAGCCTGGATCCATTTTGTTAACTATTTCTATCCCGTCACCCGCATCTCCCCCTTTTTGTTTTTCTAAAAAATATAACTTGCTCTACCATTGTTTTTAGCATCCGTTACAAACAATTCAGAAAACAAGATACAATAAGAATAGTACATAGCATAACTAGCAACAGTATGAGCAAAAGCCGCCTTCTTAAACTCCAAGAACTTAACCGCACTAAGCACTCTATGATTGGCTCCAGCCCGCTATCACGCTCCCACAGTTCTTTTCTAATTAGTTGCTATTTTAAAACACTGTTACTTTTGCTACAAACACTGTTACCTTCACCTTACTTTCATGGGGGCCGGCCCAGTTCCCTATTTCAGTTCCTTTGCTCCTGCCCCCCTCAACATGTTCTGCATGTATTCCGCATCCTTTTTCAGGAGATTGGACAAAAGCACATCAAGGTCAAGGTCCAGCATAGTTGGCCGCTCATTACTCTCTTCATGTTCCTCCTCTGCCTCCACACAGTCCTGTGTTACTAGTGAGGGTAATGGTTCCTACTGTAAATCCCTATCCTAAACCCCGCCTTATTCTGCCCAAGGGAGGCCCCCAGCTGCTGTGGTGTTATCCCATGGCTTGTTGCAGGGTTGCTGTCCTCAGCAAAACAGGTTTCTAAGGGTATTTTAGCGTTCATTTAGGCACTGTGTTCCTGTCAGGATCTTTTCAACGTTTCCCACCTAGGCGCTATCTGCAACACATGTAATGAGGCAGCAGGACAAAGATTGGGTAAAAAAATTCTCAGTAAGGTTTATTTGGCAGATTCACCCACTGTGATCAAAGGTCCTGTCCTGATCCTTTTGAATTTAATGAACATTTTGTTAATAACCTCACGAGAACAGGATCTAACTCTCCCTGATTTGTGGACGAGACTGTTATAGCTTTGGGAGAAGTTCGATCCCTTCCCCTACTTTTTGGGCAGGGAAAAAAGGTGTGCATCATGCTTCCTCTTTGGACAATGCCTGTTCTCACAACTGGCAATTATGCGAGACAGGAGCTTGTGTAGCATGTGTCAGAGGAGGGTGGTGTGGCAATTTCTCTTAACATCATATTTGGCCCTGAGTCTGGAAAATGGCTTGTACTAGACAGAGCTAAGCTAAGGTTACCTTTGTAATTGTAGCCACGCATTTCTAGTCTATACTACCTTGTGTTGCAGAACCCAGCTTTGAACTTCCACTTCTTTTTATTCTTTCCTAGCAGACCTGTAGAGGAAGGGGTATTTAGGTGATTTTTCTGTCTTCCCCAGATATTTATATTTCTAGAATACATCTTAGGTGTACTTAGGAAAAGGAATGAAATTCAGCAGTATGATTGTGTTAGCAGAGCAAATGTTTTGCCAGTAGTAGCTCTCTAGCTCCCTCCCCCTTAATGCTCGTACTGAATTTGTTCTGGTATTCCTGAAATGCCTTTAAACCCTTCATTTCTTCTTTAGAGTGAGCCAAGATGGTCCCTTGTGTGAAAGCTTGTTTGGGGGAAGAATGCACTAAGCCTCTTACAAGGGCAAAGCTGTGCCTGTGTTTAGGCTCTTTCCATCACCCTCTGTGGCGTTCAAGCTGATTCCTCTTTTTATGCCTATCACCTTCTCATTTCCTTTGGCTGGGATCCCTCCTTCTTTCTGCTGAAATGTTTGGAGGGCAGGCAGATGAAACAAGATCAGCTTTCAGCATTGAGTTGTGTAACAGCTGCCCACTGTCACTACAGAGACAATTTTGGGACAGTGCCATCAGCTTTGTCAATCCATATGTCCCAGGGAGACTTTTACTGGATCAAAGCTTAAGCGCACATTAACTGGACCAAATACTGATAAGTATGTCCAAGAACCAAAGTGACAAATGGGACACCCAACTTTCATTAACCAAACAAAACTGTAATTGATTGATGTAAGCTGAAAGTCTCCATGAATTCGTTAGGTACCTGATTTCTGAAGGATTGTTCCATGCTCAATCCAGTATGTACATGAATGTGTGGGAATAAGCAAGAAAAATGTCAGTATTCGCTTTGCGAATTTTGCTTTGTTCTTTAATAAAGATTGTAATTGTCAGGTTTGTACTTGTGAAAAGCATAACACAAAAAGACCAGTGCAAATAATATCAGGGTTTCAGTTCAACAGAGCAAGTGTAAAAAGGGCTGGTGGAAGCTTGAAAAGATTTATCATAGCTTTCTAATAATATAAATGTCTCACTCATCTTAGATGTGGGACGCTGTGTCCTGGAAGATGGCCTCTTGTTACCTAACAGCAGAGCCTCCTCCAGTGACGACATGCCCTAAATTGCTCTTTGCAATTGAATTCACTTCCGAGCAAGGCGACAAGGCCCCAGGACTGATAGGTCAGCGCCACACAAGCTGCATCAGATCCCAGGTGGCCTCTGCCGGGAGGATCAGTAGCATCAGCCTGTCATTGTCTGCACGTGCCAGGCGGCTGATGGGCTGTCGAACAGTATGTGGAGCTCAGACAGCCCATGATTTACATAGGGCTGCATAGACAGCTAGATAACTGAGACACCATGCTTCATACGAGTCATCTGCAGAAAACCGGCTACTGAAAAGAAAGTATCAAGTTGGACTTTGGGTGTATTTCTCTTTGTCTAAACACAAAATCATGATCCATTCAGCCTGCTTCACTTTCCTGGTCTGTACTAGTTAAATTAGCCACTAGCCTAACAGTGGCTTAACTTCATCCATTACCTTAATTTTTCATTAACTGGCTCAATTTAAATAAGAAACTAACCAGACCTGGTGCAAAATTTGCTAAGTGATTGAGATGAGGGTCTGATCAGTAGCTCATGATCTGACATTAGCTCTATGTCACTTCTCAATAGGCTTCTGAGCATCCACAGCATGACAGCTGCCTTTAGGGTAGCCAAAGGAGTAAAATAATAATGCTTATTTATTTTATTTTAAATAACCACCATGTTGCAAATAAACTAATAAGCACACCTCAGCCAGATGTGCAGCATATATAAGTCAGTATAAGCAGCTCTCTTCCTCTGATATAGTAAATCACTGTATATTGATTTGCATCTTCCACTGGCCAGACTTGCCTGCATGAGATTAGCCCCTTGAAATGATCTTGTCTTCAAAGAGTGAATTTGGCTTATTTATTTGCAGCACTGGGTAGCTTTCAACCAGAAATGTCAACCCAGCATTCTGGGTGTTTTTGGACAATAGGCTTCATTATGGAAGTCCCCATAATAATTTTTTTCCAGGAGTAAGATGTTTTTTTCAGGCTGGACTAATTCCAGCTCATACACTCTGCCTTCCCCAAAGGTCCAATTAATTCAGACGTTCTTAGCATGAAATTGTTAACATGCTGCTACTGTACATGGCTGAACAGCTGTTGTACTTCCCCTCAGTGATGAATGCATATCAGTGGTGCATGAACTGATTCCCTTACATCACTCCACTGTGGCATACCCAAATGATTCAATGCTTGCAGTCCTCCAAGGAAAAGCACGTTTGTTACGCATGCTTTTATCTTGGTGTTTCTTGTCCTACTAGTCTTGCTCATACTTTTGTGGTTTCTTATTCAGAAGAGAAGATGGGAAGAGGCAAAAAGAAATTCTGCTTAAATTTGCTTCTGGCTCTTGAACCATCATAGGTGGAGAAGGTCTCAGAGCAAAGGGTGGCACATTGTGAAAGGTGCTGGGTGCACTGGGGGGCTTCACTCACATGGCACATGCTGCTCTCAGTACCTGACAGGGCTGATGTAAGTAGTTATGTCTGGGTTGCTTAACAGACCTGTGACACCTATGTGTTAGCTGTTGTCCGTCTATAGTGAAAAAGGGGTTTAAAAATGCAGAGAGTTAGTGTAGAAGAGAAGCCTATAGCTGTAGTGCCTGTTCTGTATTTTGAAAATGTTTTTACTTCTGCTTTTGTTTCCAGGTCTTGATGTGATCATTGCAGCAGGAACGTACTGCTTTGATGCCCACTGGTCCCAAACTCATGGTCTGGTGTGATTCCCATGATTTGTAAAATCAGCTGCAGTGCATGCCTGACCCTTGAAGTAGACCACAGCTAGCTGTTCCATCAAGGGCTCACATCTTGTGAATGGATAGCTTTGGAAAGCTTGCCCCTGTCATAACCACGTGAGGCTTTTTCAGCATTAGGGCTGAAAGGCACAGGCTCTTGCTTTTGTAGTTTGAACAACTGAAAAGCAGTGTGCTGCCCAATGTAATGCACCAGCTGCCTCATGAGCCCTGAGCATCACTGGGGCTGCAGCAAACAGCATGAGGACTGCAGCAAACAGCATGAGGACTGCAACAAGAGAGGGTCTCAAGAAAATAAAGCTGAGTATGTGAATGCTCAGAGGGGGTATGTTTCTCTACCATATGCTTTGCTGTCTGACCTTCAGGAAGACTTCTGTACAGGCTGTGGGATTTCTAGTTCTGTGTGTCAACCTCCAGCATCTGCACCAGAGACAATTTGTTTTATGGAGCTGCAGTAGGCCAGGATAATCCACACTTGTGTCTCTTCTGCACCTGTGGACGCACTTATCTTTCTGCTCATGAGGGACTCAGTTCACCTTCCTGCAGGATTTCCGTTGTCAGCTTCTGGTCAGGCTGGCTCTGGCAGGTGGAGCAGCTCTGTGAGGAGATGATTCAGGGCAGGTTGTCCCGCATCGATCTGTCTCTGATGTCTGTCAGGGTCTCACTCAGTGCCAGTCTGCAGCTTCCTTCCTGCACGGCTGACAGGGATAGCTGTCTCAACGGTGATTCTGACATCCCCTGGCCACGGTGTGAAGCGCTGAGCACGGTCTGCAGCCACAGAGTGGTGTGTACCCGGCCACCAGAGAACTGTGTGTGCTGCCAGCATCAGCTGGCTCACGTTTCATCTGAGCTCACACACATTCAGCACATGCCTTTCCGGGAGAAAGGCTGTCAGCCCTGAAACATTGCTTCCTCCAAGCCTATTGACTTCCAAGGTGTGACGTGGAACAACTGACTCAAGGCTAGAGAGCCATTAGGAAAAACAAGCCATTAGGAAAGCAGGTTTCATTTCACAGGTGAAACTGGGCAGATTGACTCTCTCCAGAGTTCCTCAACAAAAGAAAAGTGGAATCAAACTCTATTTTGCTTCATCTGCCTGTCTTTATAAACATATCTGCATTGTGCTTGGGTACCATGATGGTGGAAAGAAAATGCTTCTGATTTCTTGGCACTAGGAATGTGGTCTGTTTGCTCTTGCAGAGCTCTGCCTCAGCATCAAGTGAGGTGCACTTCTCAGGGCCAGCAGCACATTTCCCTGCCAGAAAGCCAGCCGGACAAGCTGGAGTTTGTCTGACTGCACACATGGTCAAGTCCTGGTCAGGCCCCTTGCTGACAGCAGCGGTTGTGAAGGAAGCTGGAGGCAAAGACCTGCCCCTTCTTTCCCTGGGGAGATGCTTTGTAGCGAAACTCTGCTGCTGGCCTGCCATTGCCCTGTGTTGCAGCTGCACAGAGACACATATTGGTCCAGTCATATACCTGCTTAATCCTGATTCTGACCTTGACCCCTGCCTCTGATCCCAGTCCTGACCCACACATGATGCTTGCCATCCTAATACCTGCTAGTGAAGTCCCTCCTCTGCTATTGCCTGCCCTGCTATTGCACCCTCCTCCCTGCTCACTGTGCCTTGTTGGCCCTCACTGCTCCCTGGCTCAATTTTCTTTCCCATCTGATCCATAATATGTTTGATACGTCCATGCATATCCCAACAACCTCTTGAAAGTCTTTCACTGTGGAAGCAACCCAGTGATCCCTCAGCATCCTGGGTCTCTATGACCTGGTGTTGTGGTTTAACTCCAGCTAGCAACTAAGCCCCAGGCAGCTGCCCACTCACTCCCAACAGCCATGATGCAGAAGAGAACTGGAAGGGTAAAAGTAAGAAAACCTGTGGGTTGAAATGCAGACAGCTTAATAGGTAAAGCAGCAGCCACACACACCAGCAAAGCAGAACAAGGAATTCATTCACGGCTTCCCATGGTCAGGCAGGTGTTCAGCCATCTCCAGGACAGCACAGCTCCATCATGTGTAGCAGTTATTTGGGAAGACAAACTTCACCACGACAAACATCCACCCCTTCCCTCTTCTTCCCTCAGCATTATATGCTAAACATGACACCATATGGTGTGGGATGTCCCTTGGGTCAGTTGGGGTCAGCTGTCCCTGCTGCTGCATCCCCTTCCAACTCTTTGTGCACCCCCAGCTTGCTTGCTGGTGGGGTGAGTGAGGAGCAGAAAAGGCCTTGGTTATGTGTAAATACTGCTCAGCAGCAATTAAAACATCCCTGTGTTATCAGCACTGTTTCCGTCACAAATACAAATCATAGCCCCATACTAGCCATTATGGAGAAAATTAACCCCATCCCAGCCAAGAACCAGTCTTTCCCCTGGGCCAAGGGTGTGGCAATATTAAATTGGCATTTTCAGGATGATTTCCTGCCTCTGTGCAATAGTCACAGGAGTCCAGTGGAGATGCAGCTGCGCTTGGCCTCTTCCTCACCTTCCCACTCTGTTGTCTTGGTTTCCTTTATCTCCCTGTCCTCTTCTTTCTCCTTATGACACAGACCCATATGGCTTCAACAGAATATCATTAACCTGCAGCTCTACATAAGGCTGATGCTTTCTTCAAAACATGCCACTTTCTATTTTTACCCTTTCTGAACTATAAGCACTTCATACCAAGCTGAGGAGATCTGTCCTGCTGCAGTGTACTCATCTCAGCTGCTGTCTTCCTGCACAAGTCTTACCCTTCTGGGGTGGCTTGGACTCCAGATTGTGTCTGGAGCTCTGTTCCAAGTTTGTTAACGGGTAGGAGGAAACTCATGTTTTCAGATATGGATATGCAAGTAAGGATGACGGGAAATCTAAAGAATATTATGGGGTTTTCTGTTTCTGTATTTCAAATTCCCTCTTCCCCCTTCCATCTACTTTTTCTCCTTTTGCATTCACAAATGCTGCAAGAAGTGAGATCACTTGCCTTACAAAATTATGAATGTGATGTGGTACAATATAAGAGTGCTTGCGCTCCCCTCCCAGTGCATTGTAAGTCTGTCTTGTTCACGTTTGGGTTTGTTTTTTTTTAAGTGGGAGTCTGACAATGGTTTGTGTCATAAGGGAAAAAAAGCAAAAAAAATCCTCTCATTTTTTGTCTCTCTCGATCTAGGCTGCATTTTCCTTATTTAATGTCTGGATAAGCATGTATTTGCTGTATTTGTTTCATGTTGCTTTGCTCCATGATAATGATATGTTTTATGTAGTACTTGGTCATATAAACTAGGGTAGGGGGAGAAGTGTAGTTTCTTTTATCTTGCAGGCTAGTTGTAAGCCATCTCAGCCATTGTGCTTGCAGCCAGTTTAATCCCTTGTCCATTGTAGGCACTGAAGGTCAAGCACTTCAATGGGAAGCACATGGAGCTTCAAAGCTATTTGTAAACTACATTGTTGTGAATATCAAAACAAGTTATTTTGCCTGAAAATTAAAAAAACCCCATCTAATATGGCGGGATCTAGCTGGACACCTAACTTTCCAAACTCCAGAAATTCTAAAAATTGAAAATTTAAATTAAATAAAAATCAGACTTTGAAACTTCTGTCTCCAAGTTTCACCTTTAAGAGCCTTCTTAGCTTGTGGATTGTGCTAAAACAGGGGAAGCTCAGGTTAGATATAAGGAGGAAGTTCTTTACAGTGAGGGTGCTGAGGCACTGGAACAGGTTGCCCAAAGAAGGGGTGAATGCTCCGTCCCTGGCAGTGTTCAAGGCCAGAGTCTTGTATGAGGCATCCCTACCCATGACAGGAGGCTGGAAGTAGGTGATTTTAAGGTCCTTTCCGACCCTTTAAATCCTGTTCAACTATTTTATGATTCTACATACTGGTGTGACTCTCACTCATGTGTTCAGATGCTGAAGCAGAGGAACATAAAGGCATAGAACCTCATTTGAGTGTTTAAAATATTTCCAGTGAAAATTGCTTACATAACTGAAATGTATATAATCAATGCAGTTCTTGCCTTGCAGTATCAGCCTGCTTCTTAGAACGCTCCACAGTTACAGACCATGCTGCGTCCCAAAACCAGGCTGCTTCAAACTGGCTGCTTAGATGTCTACAAAATTAACTGGATGGGTGGAATACCTATTCTGATTTCCTGGAAATACTCTGCTGCTAGAAAGCTGCAGTGGAACCTGGTATTTTATCGCAATTTATTTCTCTCATGGCCTAATCATTGACAGATAGATAAGAAAAAAGCTTCTCTTTTTCTATCTCCAACTGCAACATAAGGTAATATGTACCAAAATCTACATTTCCACTGCATACAAGGAACAGGGGGGAAGTCCCTTTTGCTGTGCACAGGGCTCAGCTGTCATGGAAGCAAGGCAGGATGTGACCACACACCTTCATTATTCTCTCCCTGGTGCGTCCTTTTTATAAGGAGCTGCTATTACACCTGTGTATCACTTCAAATCCTGCTTGCAGATGTTACTTCACCGCTTTTGAGGTTTTTCTTTACTATGAGACAATGAAGACATAAAGACAGATAATTTTAGGGTGGACCTGGCTAGGGCTTTTGGAAAATCATTGTGCCTTTTGTATTTCTGTGCAAATTTGCAGTCAATTATTCAATACAGAGTTCTTCTCCTGCCTCAGGATCTTGCTCCAGTTCCTGCAGTCCCAAGCATGGGATTCTTTTACTGACATCACCCCATGAGGGAAAGCGTGGGTGTCTCAGTATTGTTCATGCCTGCCATGCAGCTTCTATTTCAGGGCCCTGTGTTTCTGCACTTAAGGCTGTGTGCTTTGAACACGTTGCATTCAAGCACCTGACATTGCCCAGGATCACACAGAGTGGTGCCTTGTAAGTTTTAAAATGCCCTCTGAAATGGTACTGCAAGGAGTCTTGTAAGCACTGTCTTGTTGGCATCCCTCCCTGAAGAGGATGGAGTAATTGCTGGGTTTAGTCCTCTCCTTTTGAAGCACTAGGCACAGTCCTTGTGCGGGTAGGCTGAGATATTGTGACCTAAAAGGACAATCTGCATGAAATTCTTGGAAGGTGAAAAGTTCCATATGCATGGTTTAATGTAGTTTAGTGAGTGTGGAAGGTTTTCACTGCTGTCCTTGCCTGTCTTTGCAAACACATGATTTATTTTTTTTCCTTATCAGGATAGTTGCTCTCGCTCTTTCCTTCCCACCTTCCTGGGGTTTTTATATGGCTGCTGCTCCTGGTGTGGCTTGTGTCTCCTTTAATGCAATCCATGCTGTCTTGCAGTTCAAAACTGCCTTTGGTCTTGAGCACAGGAGAACCGAAAGCAAAGCATGCTGCAGTCACAGAACAATATGTCTCATGGAGCAGCTTTGATGTAAGAACCTTGGTTTCTCACTTTGCTTAACAGCTTCTGTTTCAGACTCTTTGACCTAGTTTATCCAGGGTTTGAGAACACATTGCCTGCTTTACTTGGTGTCTGTTCAGTGATTTCCACTTGACCTTTCCAGTTTATCTTGCGCCTTTGTGATCAGCCAACCAAAGGGCCTGTGTTGAATGTGTTTAAGGCAGTAGGTTGCTAATGCTGTCACTCTTCAGCCAGTGCATGTGCATCCCTACAGCAGTTGTGAGAAATGATGGGAGGATGTACAGCTTGCTGGTAGAAGGAAGCTGATCTCAGAACCTGAAGGCTTTGCATAAGAGAATCTGTGCCAGGGAGTATTAAATACTACTCCATGTCCAGAAATAAAACGCTGCAGACAGTGTCATGCTGAAAGGTGTCTGTCAGTATCTTCCCTTCCAGTTGTTACCCAGAGAACTCCTCAAGGCCAGCATGTAATTTTGCAAACATTCAATCCCTTCTGCAAGTGACTACATGCTGTACGTATCTTGTCTTTCTGATTATGATGCTGGTCTAGATTTTCTATGTTGTTTCACATCTAGGAGACCAAATCTGTATGATTTTACTTACAGAATAATAGATTTTAAAGTTAAAGAATAATTCTATTTTAAGTTAATTTCATTTTATCATTTCCACCCAGAACATGGTTATTTTTAAAGTAAAATAGCTCACTATATTCTAGGAACTGGGCAGCTAAAAGGAGCAGTTTTGGAGGCTAAACCTTTACCTTCCAAGTTGCTAATTCAATTTGCATGTTAGTGAGCAATGTTGCTGTCTGACAGCTACCTGCGGCTCCCATCAAAGTGAGATGGTGGTTTAAGTCCAGTCCTTGAGGCTGAAGAGAAACTGAGGGAAAGCAAAAAAAAACAAATAAGCTTCTCTATTTCTCTTGTAGGTCGGGACCATGTGGGCACTCTCGGCTGAGTACTTAGAGCAGAGATGGGAGATGCACACGTGGTACTCGCTGCCTGGGAAGGCTCATTATCTCAGTGAATAAACTCATCCTGTCTTTTGTCCTTCGCAGGTCAGGATGTGACTCATGCTCTAAAGTGCTTCTCAGCAAGGATGACCTGCCTAGCCAAATGGTAATCTTAAGTGTGGTGGGTGTTCAGTGCTTTCTGTTAGCTGAGATATGTGTACCTGGTAGCCCAATTTTCTCTGAAAAGATGCTTGCTTACAGAAGACGGCAGTTTCTGCAAAAATGCGCGCTATTATTTTGGCATTCCTGAAAGTACTTACATTTTCCAAGTATAACACACTTCAGGGCTTTGCAGAAATAAGAAAACAAAAAACTTTACCTCAGTTGATTCAGCTCCTATGTTGGCAGAGGCACTACCAGATTTGTAAACTGATACAGTGCTAATGTGGTACCATTATAAGTCCAATGTGTTACCTTCAGATCTTGCCTGATTGCTGATTTCAAAACTTGATTTCAAGTTACTAAAAATCTGCATAGGCCCTCTAGGAGATGAGAAGGTTGGAAAGGAAGGATTAGAATGGGCAACACAGGGGAAATAACCAATGATGCTGTGTTCCATGGAACAAAAACTTCCCTGAAAAAATATCTTTTCAATCACTTATAGTTACAGCTGCCCACTGATAACCCCAGTGCCAGGACAAGACATTAGATTAAGCCTATCAGGTGTGCTGAATGGCACAATCTGGCTGATTTAATGAGTTGCTTCAATAGCTATTATAACTGATACTAATTAATCTCTTCAGTGCATGACTGAATCTCATTGTTGTCAGGTTGCCTCATCTGGCAGAAGGTACAGCCTGGAAGACAAGCTCAGGAAGAAAGGCTAGCCATTGGAAAGCGTCTTTTCTTAGGCAGAGATGTGGTTCTGCTTCAATATTAACATGTTCATTTTTTCTCTAACTCATTAGAGTGTTAGGGGATGCTGCCCAGTCTTCCGTAACAAACAAAATCAGAGTTTGTTACAACGTTGGTCTCTTCTGGGTGAAAAAACCCAACTCACATAGAGTTTGCCCATCTCCCCACTCCTATGTCCTCACAAGTTTTATTTCAAGATACACAATTCACATGCCAGCTGTCCCTTGCGAATGGTTAGTGGCAAATGCAACTTACCCCAGATAAGCACTCGATATTTCCTTTGTATATCAGCTCTGTCCTCGCACAGGAAAAGCCAAACATGGCACCTCTTGTAGGCATAGAAGGATTTGGGAGAAGAGGGACCCACAGTGCTGGGAAGGAGAGGGGTGGGATGAGACCAAGAAGCTAAGAACATGCCTTTTTGTTCAAATTACAGTCCTTCTATATTGTCAGCAGACCCTGATGAAAGGGTAAAATAATGCAAGGAGGTTGATTTTTGCACTGTCAGTTCAGACTCTGTTCAGGAACTGAACATGTTCTAAAAAATGTGCCTGTGTGGGTACTTAAGCATGTAGGAATATGTTTGGCTTGGCTAGTGCTAAAAGATACCTTCTTGATTCTTTCTAACCTTTGTTCTCTTTATAAAGTAACTGATGAGTTTCTTTTTGAACAGTGAAATTCACCTAATAATTTTGCAGTATTTGGACAGCTTTGCTGCGTGTTGCTTTTTTTCAAGGTCAATAGGAGGATATGAAGTTCATTGACTGACGCTTTCCTCTTAGGGTGAGGCACCAGAATCATCAAGAAGGCAAACTAGAGAGCTAAGTTGATGACTGTAATTTATATGTCAAATACTCCTCTCAAAAACAAAAGGCATTAAGCATTAACAGGAAAAATGTCTGCACTCTCACACCATGCATAGGTTAAATTCTGTGTTGGTCTCTTTCTCTTCACATATTCAGTTTAATAAAGGCCATTGCTTAAGGTTAATTAGATAAGTTTCACACATCTTGGAAGCCACTGAAAGATGAAAAGCTGCAAAGAGATGAGATGCTTACGAGAACCCTGCTTCCTGTTTCTGGCTTTAAAGTTGCCCCATCCCATTGCTATTTCTCTGCCTTATGTTCCTTTTGAAAAATTCATTAATTCAGATCACATTTTTGCTAAAAGCTTTTGCCTCAGAAGACAAAATCTCCACACTAGGCTGTGCAAGTAGCCCATGATCTTCGCCTGTCACAATATTTGGCAGTTTCAGTACCTGCAGTTTCTGTACCTGCAATGCTAGGTAGTTTCAGGGAAAAAAAGTATATATTATGGCCCAAACTCAGACACATATTTTCCTACCACTGCTTAAACTGAAATCACTGACAGATTTTGGAACTAGCATTGCTCTGGTGTAGCAAGATTTTCTTATAGCTCTTACTCTTGGAAGTCTGTAATCTCATGCAGGCATAAATTTATGCTGATGATTTATTCTTCATTCATATTTTTAAGTTACTCCCAAAAATTAGAGAAGAAAGTAATAATTCATTAAGCTGCCTCCCGTAAGCCTGCTGAAGTTGGCCTGTGGGTGAAAACCATGACACCAGATCATCCAGTAAAAATTAGGCAGTCTGGGATGTGGTGGGAAACCTATCTGGCTAATTTAAACTAGATACCTAACCCTTGGATGGCTTATTTTTTGAGATGCTACCCTGTCTTTGTTTTCATGTTAGCCTAATTAGTTTCATACCACAGTAATTCAATTTATCCATGCAGGTATGAAAGGAGAATCAAGTCTTTAAATAGGTAAAGATTTGCAAAAACAAAGTATAAAGTAGGTGTGATGTTGTGGCTTTCAATTGCTGTGTTTGTTCTGTGTGCTGTTTAAATGCTTCATTCAAGGGTTTTAATAGCAGTGAAAGGCATCATCAGCTCTGTTAAGAGTGAGGCTAAATATGACTACTACAATGTAGAGTAAAGAGTTTGTGGCCTCTGTCCTTCTTACTTGCACTTTAAAGCTTTTCCTTTACTATTTTCAAAAGAACATCGTGTGAACTTAGCAAAAACCTGACTTCAGTTTGTGTTTTTAAATTTAAATTTTTGTCAAGATGTGCTTAAACTCATTATGAACGCAGCAAAGTAAGGAACATTTTTTCTCCTAATTATTTTCAAAGGTGCGACTGTATGTGTGCTGAGCTGATCATGTCAGGAAAGAGAGTCAAACTTCAGCTGGTGGAGGTGGTCTCATTTTCTCAGGAGCAAGTGGTTTCAGAAGTCTCTACTAGTGCATTTTGTCCCCTGGCAGCAATGGGGATGCATGTCTGATTTAATGCTGACAGTTTTCTACATTCATATGCATAACATCAGTCTTACTCTTACTTCATTTGGGCCCTTCACACAACACTAGCAGGGAAAAAAGAACTTTTAGTGAAAAATGTGATTGTGAAAATGTAAATTATCAGCAGGCTGCAGGCATAGCTTGCTCTCTTCCAAAGCTAATTGTAACTCTCTTTTACTTAGCACTTGGCATTGTCCATTTAATTCAGTCCTGGAGTTTTACATAGGTTTCTAATGCATCACTTGCGCAGTTTCATTATCCAACTTCAACAGCAAAACAACATGGGTGAGCTATGTTTAACTGAAAGGAAGCAATAAAAGAACATATGATTATTAGGCAATAATGGAGGAATCCTACTAAGCTATTTCTAACATTGTTTCCCAATCTAGAAGTATGCATTCTTCAAATGAGTATTTGGCAGTCTTTTTCCAGAAGGAGCCAGTTAATTAATATTAATTAATAATTAATGTGGCTGAGGGAGGTACATTGGCCAATGACAGATTGCAGTATAAGCAAAGTAGTTTTGAGATGTAGGTGTGTATCTTTCTTCCTGTTAGATAAAGACTTCCTAATTTGAATTTAGCTAAAGAAAAATTGACAGAGCATTCAATATACTTATTCACAGACCAACTGTGGGTGTATCTTGCACAGAAAACACAACCAGAAGTTTGTACCAAAGTCCACTGAGACCTCTGTTGAGAAATTGTGTGTTTCTGAGCTTCTGAGAAAATCTAAAATTTTAAATTTGAGAAAACTTTAAAATATATTTATTATTCATTCAAATGAAGAGCTAGTGATCTGAGATACAACCACTTTATAAAACATGTTAAATTACATATTTATACATAGAAACTGTTCTAATACATATTAATATACCCCATTTTATCCAGAAAAATAATGAAATAGTTGTTTCTGAATTTTCAACTGTGTGCTAATATTTGTGGTAAAACTCTCTTTTTATCCAGAAATAAAATTCCCTGTGCAGTATTTTTCTTTTCCTTTTTTTTTTTTTTTCTTTTTTTGCTGGAAGGAAGAATGAATGCACCATTCAGAAAGAAACAATCTCTGGGACGAAAGATGCAAATCAATCATCTGTGAGTGGCTGATGTCCCCGTGCAGCCACTTGTGCTGGGCAGCCTACAGGGGATTGAAGAATACCCCTCTCTATCAATCCGCTTCATCCTGAGGAAGGCAGTTTGCCATTGCCTGCGGGATGGACCTTCTCTCCTATCCTACCCTTCAGACCGCAGTTGCACCTCTGTCTGCATTGCTCTCCAGCATACTTCAGGCTAAAAGAGAAAGGCAAAGAAAATGCTAGAGGAAAAGACTTACCCTGGGCAGAGAGAGCACCTGGAGAGACCAAGGGCTGACAGAAACATCAGTGGCTGCAATAATCACCAAAGATACACAGCCTGCTTAGAAGGAATGTGGAATAAGTATTTCCAAGAAATTAAAGTTGCTTTTGGTGTGGAGAGAGGTGAGCTGGCGCTGGTTAAAACAAAATAAACCCACAGAAGTTCTTGAAGAAAATGAAAAAAGTTGTCAGTAGGTTTGAAAAAACAGACTGGTTTGGGACAGCAGGACAACTGTCCTGCTACAGACTGCTGGTTTGGGAGCAAAAGCTATATAAGCCATAATAAACTGTTCCTGCTCCACTTCCGCTGAGCCCACTGCTGTGAGAGCTGGATGACAGGATTATGAATATTTGTCTCCGGGACACATGTAATACAAAGAGCTCTTCTGCAGAAAGAGGCAGATGACTGCAGATTTCAATGGAAAAAAAAATATTTCTTTGCTTTTCCAGTTTATTGCAGTCATGGCCATCAAATAGCCATTGCCTCAGGTTTTTAAATGTCAGACTCATCACCTGTCAACCTGGTGCTGTTCACTGTGACACTACAGGGTTTTTTTCTGTTAATCTCTACATTGCTCCACTCTCATTTATCTGTAGCCCACCATTCAAATCACAGCTGTGGCTGTACTAGTAAAGTTTCAAGAAGGCTTTAGTAAAAAGTATATGTTATCTGTTTTTTTTAAGGCTCTTTAAAGCCCTGTCTGGCCTGGCAAGATGCGATCAGTTACTGGCTTTCAGCTTGCTTGTGAGCACAGCCGATTTTTTTAGCAGCTCTTCCCTCCCCAAATCCTACTCAGGGAAACAGGCACAACTGCAATTGCCTTCACTTGTTCTTTTTATAGCAGTTCTACCAGAGACTATAAATTCCAGGGGATGTATGCTATCTTTTACATGCCCACAAAAGTTTAGCTATCACAGTGTTACAATTACATGTGCTCCCAACACAACAGTGCTGACGGATCTCCTTGAAGTCATTATCTGTGCCATGCTTTGCATCAAGGCCTAATGAACAGTAATTATTTGAGATGGGTTTATTATTAAGCTGTTTATTATTTAAGTTTGTTATATCACTAGACCAAATCCTTCAATTATTTAATGAGGCAAAAATGTCCTGGTAGGTTGTGGCTGGGTGCTCCATATCTGAAGCAAAACATAACAGCATAATTGACTATCTTTTGAATTGATACATAACTCTGAATTGGCGCTATTTATTGGAATAGAAAATAGAAACAGGACTGAAAAGTTAACATTGTTTAGTTTAGTTCTGTTCAGGTGAATACCCAAACAGCTCCTCTCTAAGCAGAAGAGAACTCAGGATTACCAGGGCAAGGGTTGTTGATTTGAAGTGACGGATCTTCTTCCTTTAATCAGTGATGGGGATGATAATGAACAAATGTATTCAGCTGCAAAATTCACAGAATATGTGGTCCACAAACCTTTAGAATACTATAAATATCCAGTCTGAAGCAGGTTGGTTGCAAGCAGAGACCAACTAAACTCCATGTTTTCAGGATTTTGGGGCCCAGTGCTGTGTGTAGTACTGTAGTTAGAGTACAAGCTCTTCTTGAACAGTACCGTACTTGGGTAAAATGCATCCCTGTGGTCCAATCCTGCAAACAGGGTATGTTACATGAATTTAAGATACCCAATTAGGCGGTACCACAAAGTGATACATAAGTATTGATTAATAAATAGCAGCCATGCAAGGATTATTCTGGATCTGGTTTGCAGCTGGATTGAACTAACTGGCTTTATGTCCCAATTTTGGAAGTTCAGCATGTGCTTTGTATGTAAATAGTCCCAGTGAAATCAACGGAAACAACTATTGAAGTCATAGCAAGCTTTATGTTTGCCATTGATCTGAAGCCTGATTTTTTTTTTAATTGCATGCTTGGTTTGACGTTGATAGAATTATTTGCCTAGGAGAAGTCTCCTCAATTCCTTACCCCTTTCTTGCACTAGAAATATTTTCCTTCCTACTTTCAGCATTACTACGTGTTGTGAAATGTATTGTCCACCCACAGTTAAGGCTGAAAAATTACAATAGAGAAGACAAAGTGCATTATCCTGTGTCTGAAAGCCTCTGTAGAAATGTGGAGTGACAGCAGGAAGATTGCAGCTGATCAAAGAAGATAAAGTATGGCTATTAAGCTGCACAAATAGAAAGTTATTTCAATAGTTTGGGTTTAAATCTTTTTTCCTTTTGGGCTATATTGCTGGCATTGAGCTTTTAGTTCATAATGAAAAACAATATATATATATATATGGTCTTAATTACAGTTCATCACTTCATTATTTTAGTAATGTTTGCTAAAACTCTGCTACTTGAATCAACACAAGGATAGAGTCAAAATATTACTTAGAATAGAGGACTAGGAAAGAACATTAGTATGTTCAGCAAAAATATACTGTCTTATTCACTGTAATTAGTAACACCTGAAGTGTGAAGGAAGTAAAAGCTGTCTCTATCTGGTGGCAGTGTTGTGCTCTCAGCTGATGTTATAATTTCAAAATAATCCCCATGTGGGTGGAAGAGAATTCCTTTCGCTTCTCCTCAGGGTGACTGTAGTCCTCCTGTTCTTCATAGGGATGTCTGCCATGGAGGAAGGAGCTAAAGGAACTTGCTGTATATGTTTTTCCATCTTACCAAGTCCAGAAATCACTTGCACATCAATCCTGCATAGTCACAAAGATATACCCAGTTAAAATATTATTGTGACTTTATTATTAGAAATGGCTACAGCAACAATTGCCAAATGAACCATTAAAAGCAAACCAGACTCACTGAACAGCAATAAAATTCATTAAAGGCTGCCTGGGGCAACATATAGTCTTTGAAGGTCTTTATCTTTTTAACCGTTGGTCTCTTCCAGTATCTGTGGCAGAGGACTCCGCCTCTTTTTTAATCTCATCTAAACGTAAATAGCCATTTCAAAAACTGCAGCTTCCTTTTAGTGACAAGCTTATTTGGTGGTGTGTCACCGTTAAATTGGAGGATCTACTGACATGCAGAAACATGACGGCTGGGAGGGAATGCCTTTTTACTGTTAAAGAAAAGGATATGTTCTTTCTGCTTTAAGAACTCTGCCTAAGTCTTTTTGTCTATTGCTTTCCCCGATTAACTCTGAGTACCTCTTTTGTGGTTGTTGGTGTTGAGGCTGAAGTTTCAGAGATGTTGAAACATTTTTTCTTCAGATGATAAAAAAGGAGGCACAAAAATTATTTCTGTAAACAGAGCCCGCTGTGCAAAATACGAACAGCTCGCCTGTGCTGCGAAGCATGTGCCAACATCGCCCTCTGGCTTCTGCAAAGGTTTTGTATGCTTTTGCTCCGGTTTAGTTTACTGCGTTCATGGGTTACTTTCACGGGTAAATGGCTTACGTTCATAGGTACACGGGAAGCTTTCCCAAGCTTCTTATGGAGAGTCAAGGTCCTGTAGCATGGAACTCTGTTCTGATACATATGTTCCTTTCCACAGAAAAGTTGAAGGGGCCAGATCATGTGACAAGTAATGGCAGATGACTGCAGTAAACAGCAGAGGAGACCTGAACTGGCAATGCAGCAAGAAAACTGCCAGCCTGTGTTTGCAGATAGGAAACTGAAACACGCCTGCTAAAATACTTATGGTATTTTTGGCAGCACCACAACTCAGACAAACCGGTCCTAAGCCTGCTTTCACCCTCTGCTTTTCAGAAAACATTAACCTGAATAGTGACTCCTGTTCTCACATACCTAGAAGAAAATAGATGTAAGGAATGTGCGTGATGCAAGGAATGGGTCCCATCTCAGTACCCATATAGTACTGAATCATGGAAGGATTACAAGGAGGCTCAGAGAGTGCAATGAAGTCTGAATAGACAAGGATTTAAAATCCCTATTTTCACAATTTTTGTGGAAGTCCAGGGGTGTGGAGTATGTGAGTGGTGGAAACGCCTTGCAACCTTAGGGGTTGGACTAGATGATCTTTAAAGGTCCCTTCCAACCCACATCATTCTGTGAACTGTTCAGTGTTTCTAATCACAAAACACTGGTAATGTCCTTGGTCAGGGTCCTCTGACATGTCACCCTTCTCTGAGCTCAGCATTGTCTTCTGCTTTCCTGTATCTGTTACCCTTATTTTTCTGTCTCATACCATGCATACATCCTTTTTCCTCTTTCACCACGGAATTTTAGCTTTTGCTTCCTGCTCTGTGACAACCTGGAGGCTACTTGTCTGAAGTACTGTCTTTAGGTTTAGATGCATTTTATGCCTGGTCGCTACTGGGATTTTAAAAGATTCTTAGGTTGCCATTCACCGTGAACTTGTGTGTATTTACCAAAATCTGTATTTATACAGCTATTAGGTTACAGGTGGTATTGCATAAATGATAGAGATGATAATGAAAGCATATCATTATTATTAAGTAGGTAGAGGGCTCTACTAAACTCTAGCTTGATTCCTCCATTTTCAAACAGTGCGTAATACAGGAATGAAGCAATTATGTTCCAGCTTCCTTGCTGGTGTGATTTGGGAGAAAATTGTTATCACAGACTATAAATAACACTGATTATTGCCAGTACGTTAAAGTGATTTAAAGCCAAATTTAGCTCACACTAACATGCCTGCTAAGGATTTTGTTTCTTTTTTTGGCTGTTTTCAATAGCCTCCATCAAAAAACTCGGCTAAAACATTAACTATCCATACATATTCTTATCAACCTTATAATTAACATGTAACCATGGGTACTGCTTCATGTTAGTGAGGCAAGGCTGTATCTGAATGAGAATCTTTTGTATCTGTTGAAGCAGCTATTACTGTGGCTGCATACCTGGCTAAATCAAGTAATCATTTCATTAAACAAAAATCCTCTTAGCTGTGCTAATCAAAAGCATGCTGATCACAATTTTTCCAAACAACCTCCTGAAACCTAAACAAACAAACAAACCACTTCAGGGCTAATAAACCAGTCTTGCTCTGATAAACAAGCTACACTTTGTTAAAAAGGATTAAAAAGGGAAAAAAGATCTGAGGGGGATTTAATCAGCATTATGAATATATTCCTTTAGCCATCTCTGATGATCACATCTGAATGGTTAATGCTGCCTAAATATAATTATTTGCTGTACAACTACAGATGTGAAACACATACTTTCTGCTGTGCACTGCATCCTTGTGGGTGAGAAGAGGATAACAGATGCTGAGCACTGGGTCCAAGCCCTTCTTGCAGCATCCTAGAACCAAACTGAGAGGATTTGATTGTGCTTCTTGACTTCCATAAACAAGCACATGAGCACAAACTGAGCAGAGAGTTTGAAAGGGAAGGGAACATGGCTTCAGAGAGAGGTAGCTTAGCATATTAAAAAATGAGACAACTAGCATCAAAACTGCATAGGAAGTAAATTTTTAATACTGCTATTGACAATACACTGAGCTTATATTCTTTTACTTCTAATGACTACGTATTTACTAGAGATCTTTAATTATTTTCAATCCATGTCTCAGGATCTTGATCCTGGACAATGATCTTTACAGCCTTGTCTTCAAGGCAATGTATATACTCTGGGAAGAAGAATCAGAGTGAAGATTTACTCCAATGTGAAAAATTGAGATGAATCTAAACTTCAAGTTTCTGGGATTTCTTTGGTTACCTGGAGCTCTTCAGTTGCACGATTTATGATGATTTTAGTGGCACTATGCAGAGACTTTTCTTGTTGAGATGGCAGTTTCAAATCATTAGAATGCACATGATTTCAATTCTTGCTTTCCAGAAAGAGCTACTGTTATTGGGTAGGTAGCAAAGGCAAGCAGAAGGGTTACAGGCAGAGACAGAAGCTTCAAACTGTCCACCCCACTAGCCTTGAAAGAGGTATTTCCCAACCTCTGTGGGGCCTTTGATCCCACTCCCATGTTACCCAGGAGAAAAAAGTTACTACTTGCTGCTAGCATTATCCTGATGTGGCTTTGGGCAAACATCAGGATGTTGAGCTGGGGATGTTTCTTAGACCCTTGACAGTAACTCTTGGCATGGTGCTGGAGTAGCAGCACAGCAGAGAGAAGAGGGAGAACAGTCAGAGCATGACAGAGAAGGAAAAGCTACTGAGACTCTCAGTTCTCTTAACATCCACTGAAACACCACACAGTTTGCTTGGTTAGCTACAAACCATGCCATAAAAAGAGCAAGTTCTCTTTCTGCCCCCTTGATGTCACTGTGCAAGGTCCTAGTCAACACCAGGGACATTTTCAGGCTTTTCATCTCTGTCATGTGCAGTCGTAGGCTGTGTCTTGGACTTCCAGGGACCAGAGACAATGGGCAGCTCTTGATACCCCGGAGGCTGCTGGAGAGGCACCCCTGAAAACGCCGAGCAGCAGCTAACCTCAGGGGACGGAAATTCAGCCGGGGCTGCTGCTTCCCAGAGGCCTGCTCCGTTTCAGCCTGAGGCACCGGAAAGCAGGCTTGGGAGCGATGCTGGGGAAGACTTTGCCAACTAGTGGCAGTTTACAGGTAAATCAGCACTGCTTGTTCATGAACACTGGCTACCCAGGAGAAGCAAAGCAAGAATGCTTTGTGATTTCCGTCTTAGTGGCTGCAAAATGACCCTTGGCAAGTTTGCAGCAGAGTGGAGCAACGCTAAACCCTGCAGTGACTGATAACTGTCCACCTGCAGCTCCAGGAGCATGCCAGTGGTATGCCTGAAACAAAGGTGGAAAACCAGAGAGGCAGGCTGCTGATCAGAGACCCTTTCTTACAGGTTGTCCAGGCCTGCGCCAGTCATTCCTACTGGTGGTGCCATGCTGCTCGATGTGTCCAGCTAGCCAGGGGAAGAAAAAGGTAACTGTGCCTGGTGACCACTTGAACACCACAGTGGGGACAACAGTGCACCAATGCTGAGCTCTTATAGCATGGACAGCGAAGGACAATCCAGCTGCTTAGCTTTGGCTCAGAATAGAAGCTGGTGGAGAGGCTGTGAGTGTCTGTTGTGAGCACAGAAACCTTTGTATGGGCACTGCTGGGTTCTGTGATGATTTTCATGTATTTACAGGGTGATGCAGCTACCATGGGAGATGCTAAAAGGCAGTAATCAAATAGCATGAGCATCCTGCTGACCTTTTTCCTGTGCTGAGAAGGGCATCATCCCTGGAGCCAGAGGAAACCAGAAACAGGGCTGGGGGTTGTGCCCCCCAAAAGGACTGTGGTTCTCACTGTCGAAGCTTGGGCACTGATGGTGCTGTGGCTGCTGTGTAGGACACGAGACCAAGGCCCCTCCACACTCTCCCACAAAGCTGCCAGTGAGGAAAACCCCCACCACTGACCAAGGGACCCCAGGAAGCAAGGCCAGGCCTCCCAAGGGGAAAGCTTTTTCCAGCTTCAAGGGGTCTGTGGGTGGAATGAGATGCTGCGGGGTTGTACAGGCTATGGGAGAGAGGCCACAAGACTTCTCAGCTGTCTAGAAAAGTAGCACCCCAAAACAGATCCATTTAACTTTCAAAACAGCTTCTTTTCAGCTCATAAATGAACCCAACCCTTTCCCCCACCTCCACTCCCACCCCGTGAAGAGCCTGGGGCACCTTCCACCTTCCGATTCAGGAAGTTCCAGGGATGGACTCTGGGTGGATCCCACCTTGCCTAAGTGCCAACACACACAGCATTTAGGAAGTCAACAGCAGGACTGTTGGAGATACAGATATCTTCTATTGTGCCAGTGCTTGGAGTGGGTAAGAGTCTCCGTGCCAGCGGTATAGGTGTCAGTGAGGGTCTCAGCTCAGCTGCTAGGACACAACTGGAATTATGCATGCCCCAAGTGCAGCTATTGGGGCAACCAGGGTGACTATAAGGCAGGCAAGTCTTGGCACCAGCACATGAAGTAGGACTGCAGGTCACAGCTGAACTGCCTGGTGCTGCCTGCTGGGGAGCCAAAGTGGTTGCATTTCCCTGAAACAACAGGGAAAAGTGTTGGGGCAGGCATGTAGCTCCTTAACAGGGTGGGCTAGCTGGTGAGCAGGAGGCCCTGGGCCAGGCACACTATCAGGCATTGGCCCATGCTGGAACGTGAGGAAATTCGAGGCTGCGGAACATCTGTTGGGTGTGTTAGTGCATGTTTATGAGCAGAGAGCTGGACTAGCTGGTGTGTATGAGCAAATGGGCATGTTACAGGGCAGCGTTATCAGATGCACAGAGGCTATGCCAGTACTCAGGGCATGTGTACCCAAGTGCGCTTTTACTAGTGAACTTCAATCCTTAAGGGCCATAGAAGAGAAAAGGGGCATGGCTTGCTCTGTTCGTGTGTTATGCGAGTCCTTGGAGTATTACAGGCGGTGCTGCAGAAGGCAGCACCCTCTGTCAGTCTCTAGAGCTGGCTGTGTCCTTTCTTTGTGTGAACGGCTACGTGAGTACCTCAGAGATACGCGTTAGTACAAAACAGAGACTTTTTTTCCCCAACAACTGTCTATGCTTTATTTACTTTTTCTTTCTGCATAACTATTTATGCTTTATTTGCCCAGCTGATCATAGGGCTCCTCCAGCCTTCACGCGGATTCCTCCGTTTCCTCGGAGACAGCGCATGGCTCCCGGCGGCGTCCCGCAAGTTCCGTCATCGACTAGGGCTTCCTCTGGGCCAAGAGCATATTCTGCAGCTGCCGCTGGGCGGCCACTCGTGCCCCGTAGAGAACAAAGCCCCAAGTAAGCAACACCACAGCGACCAGCACCTGCGCGACAGAGCGCACTGCGCGTTGGCGGCGGCGGCGGCACCAGGACCCCGCTCACCTCCGAGCCCCAGTGTCCGCTGCCTCCACCCCGAGGCACCCCCAGCCCCGCTCACCCCCGGGCGGGAAAACCGCCTTCCTTCCCCTCCCCCGGTCCTGCCCCCGACCGCGGCACGCACCAGGCGGCAGACCGGGCGCGGATCGCGCTGCCGCGGCGCAACCATCATCGGCCTCGCCCTCAGACTCCGCCCCGCGGCGGACGTGAGACCATCCTGCCAGCGGGATGTCATCACGTGGTACGGAAGTGACGTCTTCAAACGGCGTCCGCGCGCATACCGGCGGCGTGCGGTAGGCCTGGCGTTGCCGCGGTGGTGGTGGGGGACAAGCGTTTCCTGGCGACGCAGCGTTTCCACCGCCGCCCATGTCGGAACCGTTGCGGCCTTTGGCCGAGGGCGGCCGCCGCCGTGGCTCCCTGCCGGGAGAGGAGCCGCGGGAGGCTGCCGGCTCCCGACGCTACCGGATGCGCCACAAGCTGAAGACGGCCGCAGCCCGCACGGGGAGTGGGGGCACAGCTGCGGTGAGTGCGGGAGGCTTAGCGCAGCGGGCGGGCGGGCGGGCGGTGGCGCACTGGGGGGCGCGATCCTCTTCCTTCCCGTGGATGCCCCACGAGTGTCTGTGTTTGTGTGTCTCGCTTGCCTGCATAGTTCACTTCGTGCCTCACTTCCTGCAGCCGGTTACGACCTGCTCCGGGGCCTGCTGCAATAGGTGGGCTAATGAGTGTTGATGTAGCATGGCAACTTATTTCTGCTGAATTGTAACTGTAGGATAATGCTGATACCTGAAATAACGTAAAAATAGGTTCGCAGCTAACCATGCTTGGCTGCCTACGAAGCTACTGCACTACAGAGGCAGCGTGTACCTGGTTATGGATGTAGCAGTGACACTCCAGCTATGAAAACAAAGGCTAATTTAGGCTGGAACACATCCCGGGAAGTTGTCTGCTCCAACAGGCTGTGTGTGCTCCAGCGTGAGTGCCCAGCAAAACATGGGCAAAGGGTGCAGAAACAGTACAGGTCAAGCTGATCTTGTAAACTGGTAGTTTAGTTTGAGGGTAATTACTTGTATTGACTTTTCTTTTTAAAGAACAGAACTAACTGTTCTTGTGTTTTTCATATTTAGAATCATAGAGTAGTTAGGGTTGGAAAGGACCTTAAGATCATCTAGTTCCAACCCCCCTGCCATGGGCAGGGACACCTCACACTAAACCATGGCACCCAGGGCTCTGGCCAACCTGGCCTTGAACACTGCCAGGGATAGAGCATTCACAGCTGTCCTGGGCATCCCATTCCAGTGCCTCACCACCCTCACAGTAAAGAACTTCTTCCTTCTGTCCAATCTAAACTTCCCCTGTTTAAGTTTGAACCCATTACCCCTTGTCCTGTCACTACAGTCCCTAATGAACAAACTATCCCTACCATCCCTATAGCCCCCTTCAAATACTGGAAGGCTGCTATGAGGTCTCCATGCAGCCTTCTCTTCTCCAGGCTGAGCAACCTCAACTTTCTCAGCCTGTCTTCATACGGGAGGTGCTCCAGTCCCCTGATCATCCTTGTGGCCCTCTTCTGGACTTGTGCCAACAGTTCCATGTCCTTCTTATGCTGAGGACACCAGAACTGTACACAGTACTCCCAAGTGGGATCTCACGAGAGCAGAGTAGAGGGGCAGGATCACCTCCTTCGACCTGCTGGTCACGCTCCTTTTGATGCAGCCCAGGATACGGCTGGCTTTCTGGGCTGTGAGTGCACACTGCCGGCTCATGTTCATTTTCTCATCACCCCATGTAAATGCTGGTATCTTTTAGAAGTGTGTTCTGGAGGATACCATGTTAATTATAAACTTGCTGACCATGTCAGAGCAGTATTTATATGAGTGGGGAAGAAGATATTCCTGCCTGTTTTCTCCATCATGATTCAAGCTCTGTTTAAAACTTGCAACACTGAAGAGCCAGATCTCACTGTGAAGAGAAGCCAGGCAAAGCTGTTAGGTTGTCCTGCCCCTTTGTTCAGTGTTCACTCAGTGCTAGGGCTGGGTTTTGACACCTTAAGAGTGGTTGTTGTGGGTTTCTGTTTCTAGACTTTTCATTTTTTGTATCTTTGATATAATGATGATATTTTCTCTCTTTCTTTGCAGAACATGACTTCAGCAGATAAGGATTTTTCAGAAGATAGCAGCTTTTCACCAAAAGCCAGCACAAGCAAGCTGCCAACAGATGCTTCTCCTGACTCTAAATGCCCCATCTGCTTGGATAGATTTGACAATGTTGCATATCTGGATCGGTGTTTGCATAGGTTCTGTTTCCGCTGTGTCCAGGAGTGGTCAAAAAACAAAGCAGAATGCCCCCTCTGCAAGCAACCTTTCTTTTCCATTTTCCATACAATTCGTGCAGAAGATGACTTCAAGGAGTACATACTCAGCCCTCTAGAAAACGGCTCTTTTGCCAGCCCTGATGGCCGGAGATTTCGTTACCGTACTACCTTAACGGGGGATCGTCGCACTGGCCGTTCCCCTTCCCAAAGGACGCTGTCCCCTCCAGATAATTCACTGTTTTCTGAAGGATCCTTCAGCGAACCAGTGCGGCACAGGGATGGAGAGATCCAGCAAATGATAAGGAGGCAAGCCTCAAGGAGACAGGCTAGCGCAGAGGGCAGAACTCAGCGGCGGATTCAGGTGGAGGACTTGATAAACTTCCGCAGAGCTCTGTACCGTACAGGTGTGCGTATTCGTAGCATTCAGGATGGTGGCCGCTACAGAGACATTTCAGCAGAGTTTTTCCGCCGCAACCCTGCCTGCCTTCACAGGTTGGTCCCTTGGTTGAAGCGAGAACTTACAGTCCTGTTTGGTACCCATGCATCTTTTATTAGTATTATACAACACATTATCATGAGCAATGTGACTAAGTATGATCTGGAAAGTCAGGCCTTTGCTGATGAGATAAAGCCGTTTTTGTTGGATCGGACTGAACATTTCTTACATGAATTCATCAGTTTTGCCCGTTGTCCTTTTAACTTAGAAGCATATGATCAACATGCCAATTATGATTGTCCTGCACCATCGTACGATGAAGGAAGCCATTCAGATTTGTCAGTTATTACAATATCTCCAGACACAGCATATTCTCAAGGCCCAGATAACAGTTTGTCTGTGACTGGTCTCAGCCAGGCCCCCTGGGATGATGAAACTCCAGGGCCTTCCTATTCCATTTCAGAAGAGGTTCCTGCGACTCTGGAGATGTCAGAAAGTTCTGATGAAGGCTCTGCTACGAAGAGTCAAAGAACCAATCTGCAGACTCAGTTACAGGCTAATGCTGACTCCAACGACAGTGATTCTTCCTCGGACAATTGTGTTATTGTTCGGTATGTTAAGCCACTAGCTGAGAGGACACCAGAAGTCGTTGAGCTGTCCTCAGACTCTGAGGAGCCCATCAGGGAAGAGAAAAACAAAGATGTGAAGAAACAGCAGCCAGTCCGTTGTCACAGTTGGAGTGATAGTGAACCAAGCAGGAGTTTATCACCACATTCCACCACATACAAGGAGAATGTAGGTAGCTGTAGAAGCTGCTTATCTCCTGAAATTGAGAAGACAGAGACAAAAGATGATAAGTATAAACCTAAGGTAAAAGATCTGACTTCACAGGTCTTAAGCTGGAGCCCCCCTCCAGGGAGTGACACAGTCTGCTCTCCTTGGAATCACAGATTGTCTAGAAAGGGAAAGTCCAGGAGCCCACAGTCCTGTTCACGGAACAGTCATGGCAGTCATGGGCATCGGCCTAGGAGGGAGCGTCATAGCAAAAGCCAGACTAAAAGGAGACGATCAAGAAGCAGAGATAGTAGCAAACACAGAAGCAAAAGAAGCAGCAGGAGGTCAAGGGCTCATGAAAGCAAAGCCTCTCTAGAAAGCCAGAGAGGCTCTTTTAGTCATGAGAGCACTCCATCCAGAGAAGTAAGCAGATCACGATCACGTAGCAAAGGCCATGGCAAAAGGAGATCAAGAAGTAGAGACAGTGATCGTTATTACGTAAAAGACAGTTATCAAAGTAGACACCAGTGGGGATATGCTTTCTGTAGTCGAAAGGTGTTTGGAGATGGCTGTGAATCCTCCAGCAGGAGGAGAACTCAGTCTTATGATATCTACTCAAGGCAATCTCCTAGTCCAGAATATAGGATACGATCATTTATTGAAAGAGCAGATCCACACAGCCAGAGGGGATTTCTTGAGAGACACTATTACTGTTATGAAAGGTGCAGGTCAAGGAGTCGATCAAGCAACAGGTCAAGGACTCCTCCAAGGGGAACTGAGAGAATGAAAAGTGAAAAACCAGGTGGAAAAAGGAAGTACAAAACTCGCCACCTGGAGAATGCATTCACAGAGAGCACAAATCTAGAAAGAGAAAGTGACCCCAAGAAGACTTCCTCAAAATGCAGCGACTGCTACAAAAATGAAGACAGCCTTTCAGACAATCGAGCAGGCAGTGATATAAAGCATAAGAAAAAGAAAAAAAAGATGAGAAGTCCAAGTGTGGAGATCGTCTATGAAGGAAAAGCAACAGAAGCCACAAGGCAACTTAAAAAGAAAAAGAAAAAGCATAAAAAGAAACACCGGAAACATCATACGAGTAACTCATCACACTCTTCTCCACCGGTGATTACAATTGATAGTGATAGCAGGGAGCTACAAGTTGATGGAAGTTGCAGCAGTATTACTTGGACAGGCACCACTCAGATAAGTGAGAGGGGAACTGAGTCTCCATCTTCTGTTCTGGGAAGGAGAGGATCTGAAGATGTTTACAGAGTTGTCAAGGAAACTGAAGAAGTAGCCAAAAAGTTCAGTATTCCTACCAGAAGGGGAAACTTAGATGGTGACATTAGAAATGCTGAAGTTGAACTTCAAGAAACAACAGCTGATCAGAATCTTACCATGCCAGAGACCAGCAGTAGCACCCCTCACACAGAAACTCTAACCAGCTACATTCAAGAAGCACCAGCAGCGCCTTCCAGTCAACTGCCTTCACCCAGGATTTCCTTCCTAGAGAGTCCTGAGAGACAGCCATTGATACTAAGAGTTCTAAAAGGATTTGTCAACAGATCATCTTGGTTTAATTTCCCAGAAGAAAAACTGTAGCACACTTTCCACAGAACATTTCTTAAAGTTCTACATTTGTTAAAACTGCTTTTTTCCTCTTGAGAACAACAACAAAAAAACCCTTACGTGATTTCTGTTTGTTAAAAGATGTCTGGGAAATGTGTGAAACTTTTGAATGTGTATGCACTATTGAGTTAATAAAGATAGAATGTTGCTAGTATGTAACTTTTACAGTTTCTCAAAAGACTGGAAGTTACAATTTCGTAAAGCCATCTTGTATTCTTGTAGTATTAAAATATATGTACAGAGTATTTCAAAGTTTTGTTTAAAATGAACAACAAGAGAAGGAGCCTAATCCTAAAGCTAGAAAATATGCTTTGTGAGGCTTGGTTCTTCTTAAACAAAGGAAAAGTTGTTTAGTTCATAAGATTTTTTTTTTTTTTTCAGGTTGAATTCTCTTGTAGTAGTCTATGTCTTTACCTTGTGTCCTGTTGCTTTGCAGCTCACAAGGAGCCTGTTTTGCTCTTCTGTATGGCTTACTACTACATACTTGAAGACATGTTTGTAACCTTGGCAATAAAGCAGCTCCTCCTGACCTTGCTTTAGGCAATGTTCACCCAGCTTGGTGCACCCTAGGTGTCCTGCTAAATATATGTGCAAGGCACAGGGCTCTGGTTGGGTGTTGCTCTCCAAGTTTGGGCCTTCTCTGAGTACACAGCAGTAGCTGTCAAGGCTGACCTAGGGTGTTCCCTTTGTCTCTCTGTCGTGGTTTAGGCCTGCCACACAGCCCACTCACTGCCCCCCCACCTCCTGCCTCGGCTCCCGGAGAGATGGGGAAGAGAATCGAAAGAATACAACTCCCACAGGTTGAGATAAGAACAGTCTATTAA
>WYDI02002369.1:0-28288 GCA_009867235.2 Psittacus erithacus
TCTGAAAGTTCGAAGAGCTGAAACATTGCCTAGGTTTACAAATTCTGTTACATACCTGTAGGATTAAATCACAGTTATTCAGAATTCAGGTAAAGCATACACTACTTACCTGGACCTGTAATCCAGACTGGATTTTTTGGAAGAGGAAGTTTAAATGAAAGACTTGCAATTCATATATTCCTGTTTCAATTAAGTTTTCCCTAAGAAACACACACTTAAGTATCTCCATTGAATGCAAATTAAAAATTAAATTGATTTCCCTGTTGATATTGTTTAAATACTCTTTAAAATTAATTGTTCCGTGGTAGCATCTCTTTTGTACTGTGGGACAGTCCACTAATTCTGCTGTGTGCTACATTAGTGTAAAATATTAAAATGGAAAAAGTTGAAACACAATTAAACTACAATTCATTTTACATGAGCTAAAACAATCCAAATTATTCAAGGTTAAAAAAAAAAAAAAGAAATCTGATATTTTACTTAAAAAAAACTATATACTTACGCAAAGGAAATGACAACAAAATCAAGCCAGTTCCAAGGGTCACGAAGGCAAGTAAAATCATTTATGCAGAAGCCTCTTGCAAGGATTTTTACCAGAAACTCAAAAGTATAAATTCCAGTAAAAGTGTATCTATGAGAAAACATCCAAGCAAAAGTTTAAGATTGTCATTCAGTGATACAACACCACAGGCATAATGGAAAACCACTTGGACCCAGTGACTGGTACACGTACTGTAACAGTAATTACAAGCTCACATAAACTGTGGCTGTTTTCCAACCACGGCTCTGCAAAATAATTGGATTGATTACTTATTTTATCTGATACATTTTTCCAGTTCCTGGTAGATAAGATTTTGAAATTTCAGCACAAATAATAATAATCATGACTAACACAAAACTATTTTTGCTCAAATAAAAATTTCAGCATGGTTGCCATGTCAGAAATAAAATCCATAGGTAAATGAAACCTAGGGTTTTCTAGCACTTGATGGCTGACCAGGTAGACTTGAGAATGTCAAATAATAATCCTCAGCAGAGGTTTTTTCTTTAATAAGAGGGGGTGTGTGTCCCTTTTTTAGATTTTGTTATACAATATGCAAATGTCTCAAAAGGCCTTAGAAAGCATCTTCCACAATGAAAAGCAGTAGTTTCAGGCAGAATGGCTTTTTTATTCTTGTTTTTACATACATATATATATATATATAAAAAAAAATTCTGAAGGAACACCTCAAGAAGGAGAATGCATAAAAGCATTAGTTATACAAACACTCTGAACTGCAGTATTAATCAGAATATTGTTCAGAGGAAAAGACTAACAATATCACAGCTTGTTTTCTTCCTTGATCTTGCAGGTCTATGCTGCTTTGAGTATCAGCTAGGATCAAACTCAGGCTAGAAAAAGGAGAATACTGGTATAACACAAGAGGGTAAGTAAAACTATATGGTTTAGCTTTTCATTTAACTTTTCATTTTTAAGCCACTTAAAAAATTACCAGCCAATTTAAGTATACTTACTCTACATTCTTTGTCCATTCTGGAAGGTTACTCCATGTCATAAAAACACAGTTTGTCAAAATAGTGAGCATAATGAGCATGCTGAACAATGTTGACTATAGTTAAGGAACATACTCTTGTCATCAATAATGCAAATAACAGTGCAAATAATGATGCAAATAATGTCATCAACAATGCAAAGGTGTTTCATAATAATGATGGCTATACCACTAACTCTGTAATCCAGGCATACATGCTGTGTATCCCCCTCTGAATTTAACCAGGAAGCTAAAGAAGCAAATCTTAGCTCTGATTCTTTTTGAAAGAAAGAATTAAGTGCAAGTACACATTTAAACACTAAACAAAAAAAACCCATTGTTATTAAAGATTGAAAAAGTCCAGTAATAATTTTTAACAAATCACTTGAAAAGGATATGAATGAACCAAAATCTTTATAGCTATTCTTCTAACAATATTGAAAGGAGATAAAAGGTACAAGGCAGGTGTGGCACTGAACCTGAAGATTGTCTTCCCTTTATTCAATACTATAAAAGTCTTATTAAAAAAAAAAACAAAAAAACAAACAAACAAAAAAAAAACCCAAACAAACAAAAACAAACAGAAGAAAGAGAGGTGACAGAAAATAGGAAATTAAGGACACCTGCTAGCAACTTCACTACAGAAGCTGCACTTACACATCAGTAGAATCCTACAAGCAAATATCAGTCTAAATTTTCACATAAGCAATGAAAAATCAACACCATACATCCTCTGTCTGTGCTTTTAAACAAAATCTGCGTTTCAGCTTTTTCCAGGATTATGCAATTACATTAAAAATTTGTTATTTTTAGCATTCAAAATTAATCCAGCTATAATACCTGCACTTCAGATCAAAGTTGGCAATGCAAAACAAAGCACCTAACCAACCATTTCTGGACACTTACAAGCAACTACTTCAGTCCTTTGAAACTGCTTCTGAGGTGAGACACCCTTGGCTTTCAAAGGCTTTATTGCCTTTACTGCATGTACAATTATCACTTGTACCATTTATGCAACCATTTTTTTTTTATTTTGACTATGAGGCAAAATGAAAATGTCATCTAATTAAATCTTAATTCAATCTATTTCCTATGATTATTCTCCCAGAAGGCTAATATCCGGAAATACAAAGGTAGTAACATTGAATCTATTTTCTAATGATATTCTATTGTAAAAGAGATAGATAATTTGACAGTAGCACTCATGAAGTTGCAACAACAAAACCTAAACTAAAAAAAAACCAACATCTGATTATTCGCCTTCAACATGCTGTACAAAAACCCCACTGCTTAATTTAGCTGCTTCTTAAAGAGAGATAATATAGCTCTTTGGTCACTTGTACGCAAGTTCCTCATCTGTTGATTATCTAGCACTTGATTTCAAGAACCTGTCCTGGTTTTACTTCAGCAAGTATTTTATTGATTTAGACAATAAAATAACCACTCACTGCTTATATTCCACTTCTGCCTACATGAAAACATATTTTCTTCATCTGTACTTGCCAAAGTCACTACCCTTGCTCTTTTCTCCTCTTTTTTTTCATTTTATCTACAAAAGAAACTGAGTCACATTGCAGTACATATCTATATAAGTTTAGATTTTGTCCTCAGGTCTATATTGGGCCTGTAACATAGACCAAATATTAAAACACAAAGTACACAGTTTTAGTCCTTACACTCAGTCCCATGTGAGAAATGAGTGTGGGGCTACTTGCATGAATGTCATTTTTATACTGTTTTGCTGAACTGATACTGAGCCACAAATTCTCTTTTACATTAAATAAAACCACACCATTTATATGAAATTTCTGGGAAAACTTCTCATCCATGCAGATATAAAGTAATTCTAAGAGGAATAGTGTAGCAACTTTGAAGAACCTCTTTGCTCTGTAACATATTATTATTGAGGTCATATGACCTCAAATTATCCTACTAGTTTACTGTATTCATGCTCTTCCTGGGGCAGTCCAGGGAGCAATTACTTGCTGGGGAACTGATATTAAAAACCGTCAGGAAAAACATAACTGGCCAGGAAAATCAAATCTTTCCCATGAGACTCAGAACAGTTGCAGTGGCCCTGAAGCAAACGCTAGGAAAACAAACCTACGACACAAACTCTTACCAATCCGCTTAAATCACATCATATGAAGCTGGAATAGATGTGATGACAATATTTATTCCTTTTACTTATGACCCTCCCTAGCCAGACAGGGTTTAACAGTTAACTTTTATAAAACAAATATTTCCATGAGATTTTAAGGAAAGTTTGACCATTGACCATTTTAGCACACGACTGAATGAGCATGTTTTCCAAAGACTGCCTTACTGAAATAGATCTCAGGTAGTGCCTATGTTTCCTAGAAACCCCAGGAACAGAGTAGGCAGACAGAGAGGAAGTTTTCAAATGCATCTGCACTCAATCAGATTTGAAGAGATTTAGGACATCTAATGCAAATCCACTAACTCAAACTATCATCATAAGGAAACCTTAGACATTAAAAGAAAAGCTTATTAAGTAGGAGAGTTACAGTCATATTTAGGGTATTCAGAGTAATTAAGATGATATCACATACTGCATAATACTTTCAACCACGGCTTCTGACTACCTCCACATCAGAGCATTTATCACTTTATAGTTCAACAGGACTGTTCTAATTACACTCTTAATATAAAATACTTACTTTTTTATTGATATAATATGGATCCAGGTCCTCCAGTGGCACAGACACCATTCCTGGAGGAATATCACCATAAATAAATGGCAATGTCTTTCCTGCCTCTAAGTCAGGATTTGGCTTTGGGTGATCTTCCCCATGACCACCATCATCTTTATGCTCGTCTTTGTCACAATGAGTCTTTTCATCAGCAATACGTTTTTCAATAGATGCAAGAGATTCTTTGGTGAAATAGAAGAAGCTGTCAGATCCTGGCGGTACCAGCATTGCCTGTGCCATCTTTTCATTCTGTAAAGTTTAAATGCTTTTCGGCTCTTGAGCAAGAAGATCCTAGGAGACCATGAGGAAAAAAAAAGAAAAAAAAAAAAGGAAACAGAGAATAGAGGGCAACAGCAATGAAAATACCCAAATAAAAGCACCTGGCATAGTTATCATTTGCCTCTTTTGTAATTCTAAAGCCCTGCAGAAGAAAGTACAAGAATTAATTGCCAGATATTTCATAAAAAATTAGGTACCAGTAATGACATGGAGAACAGATGCAAATTATGATGTAAAGAAAAAAACAAAAGGGGTGTGGGGAGAAAGATAAAATTTGCACACAGTTTGTCAACATGTTAATACAAACCCCACAAGACAAAAGGAAAAACAATTCCTGCTTTACCTAGCTTAAACATAAAGTTAAAACACACATCTTTTTTGTGAAAAAGAAATGTGTTAACACAGCTATGTAGCGCTGTGTTTCAGGGAATGGGGTGGCTGGGGTCACACCACTGCAGTTCCTCTCTGCCACTCCTTCCTCCTCACGTTTTTTCCATGCTCTAGCATGGGCCTTTCCCACAGGCTGCAGGGCTTCAAGGCAAGTCTCCTCCAGGGTGAGTAATCCATACGCCGCAGTTCCTTCAAGGAATACCCACCTGCTCCGGTGTGGTGTCCTCCACAGGCTGCCAAGCAGACACCTGCTCTGATATACTCCTCCATGGGCTGCGGGGAAATACTTGCTGCACCGTGGCCTGTCCTATAGGCTTCTGAGGACTCTCCCCTCCAGCGCCTGGAGCCCCTCCTCCTCCACTGACCTGGGTGTTTACAGAGCCGCTTCTCACACTTTTTTCTTCATACTGACATGTGGCATTTTGCTGGTTTTGGGTGTGCTTTCATACAGGTGCCACCATCTTGGCTGAGGGGCTCAGCTGTGCTCTAGGATGGGTCCACTAGAGCTGTGCAGAAATGCACCAGTCAGTCCCTGCCTCTCCTCACAGAGGCTGCCCCCCCCCCGAAACAGGTGCCACAGACACCAAGTACAGAAACACTTTTAGGTCAACTTAGTATCAGTTGAGAAAGATTTATCTTTAAACAATTTCTTAGCAGAAGCTAAATTCTCATGGGCATGAAACCTGATGTTACACAAGCCATCTCCACCTCAACAAAATCAGCCAGTAAACGGTATGCACATACTTCAAAATCCTGCTTTTTCAGTTGAGCTAAACCAGCTTCTGATTTCTCAGCAAATACTCTTTACCATAATAAAAGACATAAAAAAAAGCATCTTTGCACAGCCTAGTAAAGAGCTGAGATGGAGTATTGGTGGATGACAAGTGGATTATGAGCCAGTAGTGTGCCCTTGAGGCCAGACGGGCCAATAGTATCCTGGGGTGCATCAGGAAGAGTGTGACCAGCAGGTCAAGGAAGGCAATCCTTCCCCTCTACTCCACCTTGCTGAGGCCACATCTGGAGTACTGTGTCCAATTCTGCGCTCCTCAGTACAAGAAAGACAAGGAGCTACTGGAGAGAGTCCAGAGGAGGCCACAAGGATGATCAGGTGTCTGGAGCATCTCTTATGAGGAGAGATTGCAGGAGCTGGGCCTGTTTAGTCTAGAGAAGAGGAGACTGAGAAGGGATCTCATTAATGCATTTAAATATCTCAAAGGCAGGCTCCAAGAAGATGATGATAGACTCCTTAAGTGGTACCCATAAACTAAAGCACAAGAAGTCTCACCTCAACAGGAGGAAGAACTTCTTTCTGTTGACGGTGGCAGAGCACTGGAACAGACTACCAGAGGGGTTTGTGCAGTATCTTTCTCTGGAGACATTCAAAACCAGTCTAGATGTAACCTGCTCTAGGTGACCCTGCCTTGGCAGGGAGGTTGGAACAGATGATCTCCAGAGGTCTCTTCCAACACTAACAAATCCTGTGATTCTATCATATCCTATTAAACAGCTATAAAAAAAAAAAAAAAATCAGACATTTTTCCTGTCAGATACAAAACACTTAAGGAAAACACAGAAATATTTTTTCTCCGGAATAGAAAGCCCAAGAATGAAAAGTCTCCCCTTATTTATTAAAGAAGTAATAACTTCATCTCTGGCATCTTAATGCTTCACTATTCTCAAATGGTAACCCTGAAGGTCTGCCCAGCCATGCCTGGACTGAGAAGCAGCTGTGTCTTAAAAGGTACTTTTCCTTGGAAGCTGGATGACATCTGTTTCTCTCAACACCAAGGGAACATCCACCAGGGGAAAGGGTGAGCAGTATCTCTTGAAAGGAAGGTCACCAGGATCTTTTTCCATAAACTTTATTTGTACCTAATAGCTAAAGTAACTCAAGTATTATTTGGTACCTTTAGCTTACAACTCTTTTTCACAAATAAAATTGTGGAGAGGGGTGGGTATTATCTGATTCTTTATTTTTCAGATGAAAACTCACAAGGATTTCCTTAGTGCGAGCAGCCACGTCTATTTAATTTTTTTTTAAAGCCAAGGAAAGTTCTTACTAGCAGGAGCTTTTTCCTATGCCAAGGTGGCAGCAGTATAAAGTTAAATAGTAAGGTTTCCCCCAGAAAACTCTCCTATATGGTATATTAGCCAATACTGTATGTGGTGTAACAGATTCTGAGGACTGCACTTATATAAAATTTGATTTTCTGTATTGAGTGATAAAACTAATAGGTGCAGCTATATGTAATCAGTCTACACACAGTTATTATCTAAAATGGTTAGATAGTTACACAAACTCTTTTTAGAGTGTGAAGAGAGCAAGATCTACACCCGTTAGAACTACTTCTATCTTAAAACCAAATAAAAAAGGGGTTGCCCTTTATAAGCTAAATATGATACCGATTTTTCAGCACATCTACACACCACTGACCAATCCACCATGCCTACCAACAAGTAGGGGCTTATTTGGCAGTTTAAGAAAAACTTACACAACCTCATGTTTTGATGACTATCTTCTTCAGAAACAAAATATGCAAAACCAAACATAACAACAAAAAGAAAGGGAAGACACTCTCAGAGAATAAGACAAATACGTGCCATAACATTCAGTTAGTCTTTTGGAGGATGTTCCCATCACTTTGAGCAAGAATTTATAAAACTTTAAGAATAGTTGTCTAGTTAACCTTATAAGCGGAGACTCAGAAGGTAATGAATATCATGCCTGCAGAAACAACTTATCAATGATGTACTTGAAAGATGTCACTAACTGTTATGCCTGTCTTCGCATTTAGGTTAAATTCACTCTTCAGAAGCCTGCAATATGTGAAACTAAAAGTTCATGACTGTTCACTTTACCAAATACCACCATGGCCTTATGGCAGGTTTTTTTGAGTTGTCACAGATGTTATCAGAATTAAAACCAACTTTTCCGCCTGCATGTTCCTGTTCCACTGGTTTATTCAGGAAGGCTTAAGTGGTACCCTTAGGGCTGAAATGAACTCCAGCATTTCTCTCTAGAGACACCACAGACTGACTGCAGCACATGGCTCAGTGTTAACATAAACCAGAAAAAGGTTCTTTTCCAATATATAACGTGAATCTCTTCCATTAATGATTTAGCCTAGCAGTCTAATAACAATCTATGCATGGGAAAAAACCCACACCTATTAAACACATTTCATGTTACAGTTCGTTGACCGTATTTTCTTGTTATGCCTTTTTTAAAGTACTGCAAATACATACACTTCATAGCACTGCAGAGCAAACTAATGTTACTTAAAGCATTAATTCATCAAAATCAGTTATCCAAGTAAGAAAATGAGTGGAAAAAAATAAAGTATTTCCTCTCCCCCTGAAAACCCCACAGAGGTCCTTCTGAAAGCTTCCATCTCCCCAGAAAACCCAACATTAAAAAATCCAATAGTCCAATAGTAGGGGGGAAAAAAAAAAAAAAAAAGACACACATAACACACACCCCCCCCCCCATTTTCTAAGTTTACTATTAAGAAATAGGCTTCTAATCCAACATAGCTATATTGCGCATGTATGCCTGAATGGAGACTCTCTCCATCAAGCAGGACACAAAAAGCAACTTTATTTATAAATGGAAGATTACAGGCAAACTGCTGGATACCACAGACTACCTAGTAGTATAGCACTAGAAGGGAAGTCCTAGATCCAGGAACAAGCCAATAACAACACAATACAAATGGAAACATTAATATACTTTTATGGAATATGGCAGAATGAGAATTTTTATTTTTTAAATTATCTTTTTAAATATAATTTTAATATGCATACAAAGAAAAGCACCAGGGTCATATTTCTGTCATTTTAGAAACAATGTATCTCTCAGTACTCCATTTTCTACACTTGACATGTAAATAGATTGCTGCTCCAAAACGTTCTCCACCAACTTGTATTAAATCTAGTCCTGTATTATTTTACAGGTAGAAGTTCAAGGTTTTGAGCTTGAGTCCACTGGGCTAAAAAAGCATGAACACATTGTTTATATTTTCTGAAGAAATAAACAAAATGTTCATTTTAACATTTACAGAAATAATGGTCAAAGCTTAGACATAGCAACAAACCCTCAGTACTGAGCAAATGCGTTTTCCATACAGACATCATGTATTTATCTTCAAGTTTTTCAGAGTTAGAAATAACGTATCTGCTCTTGCTTCCACATATTCCATAGCATGACAATGAATTTTTACAGCATTATTTTCAATGTTCTCTGTACTATGGTGTATTTCATAGTGCTATTTGAACAACTTGAATAAAGTTTTCAACATCTTAAAGAAGCCAGGTGAAATTACTAAGTCCCAATAACCATGTCTTACATGTACGAAAATTAATTAAAAATAAGAAGCTATTACCATGACAGTTGGGTGAAGATGTACAGTAAAATTCAATTAGGGAAATGATCAAATCTGATGAGTCATAAGCAAGCCTACATATATTTTCTTGCCTATGCTCCCCCTTCTGCATATCAAGGACACGGCTTTTTTGCCAGGGATATTGAATTTTACTAAATAAATTAAGATTCACATTATTAACTGCTACGTAGTCATTATTCAATGATGCAGCCTTCAGACTGTTATAGCTCCTACAGAAAATAAGCTAGTTTTATTCCTGCCACTTCAATATTACTATTCTGTGATTGTCTGCAAAACAAGCAGCAGGTTATACTACAAATCCAGAAAGTTTTTAGGTAAATGGGTCAATCTAGAAAGCATCTACTCTAATCAACAATTAAAAATCTAATATTCTTCCTTCTCTCAAGTAATTTCCTGTGTAGATGCTAACAGTACATACACTATTTGTCTACTTGTAATGCTAAACATCAATAAGAACTAAAACATTTCTGAATTATTAATTGCTCTGAGACTGAATAAATTAGACCTATGGTACATTTCACCCCTGATAATCCTGGCAGGAGACTGTGGCAATACAACAGTACTAAGTGGGACAACTCATTTTAAACAAAGCTTTCGCCATGTCCCTCATTTAGAAGTTGCTTCTTTCTCTATAGGTTGTTCATGAAAATAATTACAAAGACCAAAGCAAAATGCCTATGGAAGACTGACAATTTCTCTTCGGTTCTAGAAATTCAACTTCTTATATGCAGCTCATCTTACATGACCTATATCTCTGCTAAGGTTATTCCAAACTAGCTATTTTCTGTTCAATAATCTCTGATTTCAAGGGATGAATTTACAGTGATAGTCAAAAGATAGCTGAAAGTTATTAATATTGCAGGAAAGAAAAATGTTTAAAAGGTAGAAGACACTACAGCTGATCTTTTTAAAGAAAAAAAAAAAAAAAGGAAAAATTCTCTAATATAACCCTAGTTTTGGAATATGCAACCACTTAGGCAAACTGATCTGCCTCCTTTATTCATCAAGTGCAGATCCGGGAAATTCAGTCTTCGCAAACAAGCAATCCAATCTCTAATGTATCAAACAGAAAATCTGGAATAGAGCCTACACAGAGGAAATACATGAAAGCTTTTTATTGTTGACAATGCAATGAAAACCAGTGAAAAATACAATTCACATTGTCAGAAAAGTGACATGCATATTTTTATTCTAGCAAGTATGATATTTCTGTCATTCACATGTCACAGAATGACTCCTATAACATTTTTCCAGACCACAGAAACACTTCTCAAAATTTCAAGACTTTGCCTCTAGTCAGGTCAAAGTAAGTCATACAGCCAAATCCCTGGATAATAATCCTAATTTAAAGCTCTCCCAAACTGTTAATTCCTTTCACAATCTAAAGGCAAGTTTATATTAGATTTGCCCCTACACTGAGGCTATTTTTCTCTCTGATAGCATGTCAGCCACTGGTGTTTCCTGCTTTCATGTACTTACTGTAAAAATTCTCAACTTTTCCCCAGTGATATGAGTTCAGTGAACCTTTTCTTCGAGACAAATAAATTATACTAGTCTTTGAAACTTGTTTTTACTCTTTTAGTGTTCATATTACTTTGTGGGACATATTCGCCTTTGCAAATCCTGGTGTTTGGCCTTGCATGGTTTCATTACCAATGTCTTGGCTTTTTTTTTTTTTTTCTTTCCTCAGTTCTCCAAATTCCTCCTCCAATTTGCTGCTGTATTTATATATCATTGAAGCAGTTTATAGCAAAATAAGACTTTATGTAGTATCCAACCCAAAACTGATAATGACCTTTGCTCCAATACACTTCTCTTATGACAGCAAACATGATGACATTAAGTTAATTATCTTTATAACATACATAACCTTTAGAACTTTGGATAATTCTTCCGTATAAATTCATAGCAAAGACAACTGTCAAAGTTTTTGAATACTATTTCTATCTGTGGATTTAAATAAGCATGCATATAACTCTTGCTTCAACGCTTAAAGAAGAAATAGAAAAATTAGGTATCTCTATGGATACCACATAAGAACATACTATAGCTGCTTGGAGATGAAGCTATGAAACAATACTCTCTATATGTATTTTCAAGTAATCACAGTACTTGCACAGTGTTTAGCTTCCTTGTATTCATTAGCTAAAACAGAAGTCTACCCATCATACAGGATAAATTTCTTTTCTTCAATATAGAGTACAAATTACCCAATGATTTAGTTCAGTTACAAAACTGAATGTGCCACTTAAATTCACTTTAGCTATATCAAGTCTTCAAGATATAACACTAGATTCCCCAAATGATGATACAAAATGTGTTTTATCCAGGAATCCTATGGACTGAACCATGTAGCATTTAAAGACTGGAAGGTTTTGAACTAGAAGTAGTTAGTGAAAACAGTGAACAACAGGCAAACAGTTCTCCAGGAGAGTGTCTATTTCCTGAAGCAGTCAAATTTAAAGGAAGAAATCAAAATATTTTTAAAAAATACAAAACTCCAATAAATAAAAATAGTTTTTAAAATATCTTTCAGAACTGGCCTCACAGAATAAGACTTCAAAGGTACAAGTAAAACAAGAATGGCCATGACAACACTGCAAGTTACTTCTCAGTTAAGATTCCTCTTACATTACAGATCTGCTGCAGTGATTCCAAGAAGTCAATAAATAATGCTTTCAGAAAAGAAGAAAGTACTACAGTACTTCTAGATTAAATTTTCAGAAGCACTCTGGCTCAAATTTCACCTTCACTGAATGAATGCCAGCTGAAAAGGAAATGTCAGCTTGAAATAAAATTGGGACGAAAAAAATTAACACAATAGACAGAAGTGTTACTTTAGAATGTTCTGCCTACATAAAATCCAGACATTTACAAAATTCTTAGTGACTGCAGCTATGGCACTACCACTAGCACATGTGCTCGCTTCCCATTTTCTTAGATAATGTAATTTTTAAAATGAGTGAAGAAAAACAGAAAACCATATTTCTTCTATTTAAAAATAATATTTTTCCAAGACTAACCTTTAGTTTTTGTGAAGTGGAAAGAAGTAAATAAATCTGGGGTTTTTTCTTTGGGTTGGGTTTTTTGGTTTGGTTTGGTTTTGGTTTTTTTTTGGTTGGTTAGTTGCGTGTTTCTTTTGTTTTGTTGGGGGTTTTGTTGTTCTTGGTTTGTTTTTCCAAAAGGGATCCTCATAAAGCTGTGTGGCCTTTAGCAGGACTTAGGCACACAGAGCAAGACCTTGATATTTACATACATATACAAAGAAAACCCAAAATTGCAATATTAGAAATTAGAAAAATGTTTCTTTCAAGTTCACAAGTTCATTGCCTGTCAACAGCTACATTACAAAAAAATTAAGACCCAGATTTTTTTAAGAAACCAAGTTTTTAACAATTCTTGTTTGGCGTATATGTAAGGACCAACCCTTTTTACATAATATCATAACCTGATTATGCAGATCCTCCACGGATAATGGATCATTTATTGGAAGGCATTCAGCTGCTCTGCTTTCTTGCACAGCAGAAGAATAAGCATGATTATGTACAGCATTATATTACATGACTAATGTTAAATTAGTTTTTTCCAAAGGCACTCTCAACTTCCATTAACATATGAAGGAGATTAAAAAAAAAAACAACTAACCCTCAATCACATTTAAAGTGGTTAAGGTCTCCTAAACTGCCTTTGTTATCAAGCAGATGTTTACTAAGAAATTAACATTTGGAAATTATAAAACTTAGAGACAATAAGCAACATTTTTTTCTGAATTAATAGGAGAATGATAACTTTCATAAGAAGTGAATTTGCCTTGTATTACAGTTGCACATAAAACCAGGATAATACATTTTAAGAGACATGATTGGAGAAGGACATCTTTAATGAAAAGCACAGGCATTTTTCCGTATATAAAATGTAAACTTCTTGCAAAATAAAATGGACATGGAGATAAGATACATAACATTTGGCCTAACATCTACATTCTGTTGTGAGAAGCCTCACCACAGACATGAAACTTCTCTATGTTGAATATATTCGTGTTGAGTTCAAAATCTACAACAGTTTCAAGTTCATGTGTAAACTGCAGTGTTGTCAGAGATCTTTTTTACTACTGTTTTGTAAAATGAAATCCAAAGAAAAATAAGAGAAATCCACAACCTCTCTACCAATCCCATCTCCAGCACTGCATTATAGGGGAAAGTTTCAATTACATCTCCCAGAAAAACCTCAGGGCTGTGAATAAAGGCAAGGGACTGAAAACACTGTGTTTAAGACTGAAACAGTAATAAGTCAGCTCTTCCCCAGAAGTGTCTGGAAAAAACAGCAAACCTCTATGGACCAATCAACCTTAGAGTAAATTACCACCTTTAACAAAGTCACGCAAGAAGGTCAGTGTTATACTGCAACCAAAGACAACCAGTCAATCAAAACAAAAAAATCCTGAAACAGCACTTCACTGAGAGCTTTAACTCTGGGGAAGTGTACCTACTAGCAACAGCAATTGGATTATTTTCAAGAGCTTAGACAAAAGGAACATGCATTTCTTCTTGCATATAGCAATTTCTATACATTGCTACAGGTAAGAATTTTCTGGTCTCATAAAAAACCAGCAGTATCTGAAACAACAAATACAATGATCTCTGTATCCAAACAATTATTATTTCATAAGAGTTTTATGACTTCCCATTTAAGGATATTATTTGCTCTGAATTCTTACCAACCATTAGATAAACAAGACATTACAGAGGAGGAGCTGGAACGAAAGCAAAATTCTCACATAAATTACTTATTCCCTTAAGCGTGTTATTTGAAAGAATTCTTGAAGGCATATGGCTGAGCCTCTACATCGGTGCCTGGGGGTACCCCCACATGTGACAGAACTGCTGTCAGTAGTTACTAGGATACACCAAGATGAACCTCTGGTTTTTTGAAGACAATTCCCAGAATTTTGTGAAATTTATCATTTTTTAGGAAGGAGGAAAATTCTTGGAATCAGGCATAGCTACAAAAGATACAAAACATTCACTAGAGAAATAACTTATGCTAAGCTTTTGCTAGAAAAGTCATACAACCCAACATCAGTTTCAGATTCAGTTCTCTCATAAAAAGAAACAATCCTCCTTTTAAAGATATTTTCAGCGCAAGTTAAAGGAGTCACAACTGGGAGGAAGGAAAGAAATTGAGAGTTTCTTTTGCCTTCTTATTGACAGGTGCTTGAATTTTCACAGTGAATCCATTGCTGATTCATTAAAATATATCCCCTCAAAGTTCATTTACTACCCAGAGAGACTGCCTCAGCAGCAAATCAGAACTGCTCCACAATTTGTTCGGACCTCATAATTTAGTAATAATGAATTATTAATTCAGTAATAAATAAATTACATGCATACAATATTTCAAAGTACATAAGAGCTGTGTACAGCCAAGAAACTGCACACAGCCATGTACATAGGGTTTTTCATTAGTTTGGCTCTTACAAGCACAGAATCAAAATGTCATGTATTTAGCTATGTGCATCAGAATGCTTCATGTAATTACTCAGTTTGTACACAATACTCAGACATTGCAGAAATATCTCCAAGTGATTTATTCAAACTCATGCAGGTGTAGCACTTGCTATAAATGTTTTAGACTTTTGACTGATACATGGTTCAGTGTTGTTATCACTCTGATAACTTTACTGTAAGTATTATTTTAAAATAAAATAATCTTGAATTCCTTACCTCCACCACTTAAAGATTAAAGTCAACGTATTGGGATCCCTCTGACTGACTGTACCAACACCAACTTTACATCAATTAAACTTCCATTAATGCAGAAAGCATTTTTGTGAATTATGACCGATTTCACGGAAGTTAAAAACCAAGAATATTGGATTATGTTTTTTCCAGGCAGGGAACACATATGTCACATCTAATAGAAAGATTGAGCTTATTTCAAGAGTGGATTTAAAAAAAAAAAAAAAAAAAAAAAAAAGCCAATTTCTGATAAAAGTTTTAGTATTGTATTTATTATCAGTTACATAAAATAAGATTACAGAAATCAGAGAAAAATATAGTTTGAGAGGCACCTTTGGAAGTCAGGTAGTCCAAACACCAGTTTAAAATGAGGCTAAGGTTACCTACCTTGTATCATCTACAGTAAGAACTCAGTAGGTTTAAGGGGTCTGTTCCAGGTTGCTTCCCCATGCCCTGCACTGAGTCTGTCCAGGATCTCTTAAGGCGCCTTAGAAAATACTCCACCCATCATATTCCAGCCTGCACCTCATCCAAGCCCAGGATTTTTTTTACCAGCTCTCTATTAGCCGTCAGCACTGCCTGCACCTCCAGCGGTCTAGCTTGTGTTCTACCAGGCACAGCTCTGGAATATTTGCTGCAGGCTTTTGCTGGTCTGTTACTAAATTCTCCTTTCTGGTTTTCTGCTTAAGTTTTGGACCATCACTAATACATATCACCACTGCAAAGCAACATCAACAAACTATGTCAAATCAGCATGGAACCCCAAAAATGCAGTTGAAAGCTTCCCTTCTGAACAATGAAAATGAATTAGGAGCTGAAAGAAAATGTACTCTTTAAGCTATGCCAAATCAAGGTTTAAAACCAAGATTTTTTTATATTAGGAAAGTCCTCTTGAATAATGATTTTTATAAAACAAACAACAGAGAAAATGTAACAAAAACTAACAAGAAACAAGTTAGTAACATCCTGGAGAACCCAAACCCATGTTTCTCTGGATTTGAAACAGCAAAAAATTTTGTTTTCAAATCTTTAAAACATACATGGACACTGTCAGAGAGCATAACTGAACACAAATATCACTTGAAAGATTTTAGAAAGCAAATGTGCTTTGTCATGCGCTTTATAGCCTGCAAACATCAATTGCACCAGGTTTTCTCCCTCAAATGCTGCTAAAGGTTTTTTTTTTCCTTTTGCAAATAAAAGAATACATCAGAGAAGGAGGAAGAGAAAAAAGCAACTACCTCCCTACCACCACTCCCTAAGTATACAGAAGGTGAAAAATGGCTACAGAAGTAAAAGTCGTAAAGCAAGGAATACAGCCAGACCCCTTTCAGTTCCTCATTCTTGCCAGACAGACTCCCTATGCCTCATTTAATGGGCTCATTAGTGTAATCTGAGTCTACTTTTTGTGCCTGTCTAATTTCTTAGTGAGACTCAGCTGCTTTTCTGCAAATGGATACAGGCTGAGGGCTATCAGTAAAACCTGGCTCGGGATGTAGTGATACGGGGGGAAAATCCCAAATCCATTCTATGCCTTTGTGCAAACACCCTGAAAATGGAAAATTGCATCAGCATACATCATCACAGGGATGTGTGGCAGGATGCTCTTCTTGAAAAGGTTCACCTGTCAGGTTCAAAGGGATTTAGCACCTCCAGTATATTATTGACCTTTCATACATATCAGAAAAAAACCCTGTTTACTCATGACATCCATTAAGAAGCCACAGAAGCAGAATAAGCCTTTAAAATTGAGATGAGAGTTCAATACCAATCATTCCTTTCAGTTCAACAGCCTAAAATGAAGTGCCATGCTGCTACATGAGATTTTGAGGCTGTCAACCACATTGGCAAAGCTCACTGCCTTCTCACTGAACATGAGAGCATGAGAAGGAAAAGGAAAAAAAAAATGCTAGAATACTTGACACCATGATGGTGATGTCAGAGGAGACAACCACCAAAGCAGACACCGAAGAGATACTTAATTCTCATGACAAAGCCTTGCTAACTTACTTCCAGCTAGAAGTTCACTCTTTACAATCTTTGTAGTCCACATGAACTGCCCTTCTTCTTTCCCCTCACCAAGATAGTATAACATCTGTTTATATAAACTGCACCCTTATATAAACACACATGAGTAGATGTATTTATGGCATGAGGAAATTGAAGCATTGTTAATTTCCTAAGTTTGTAAAGCAGTTTGTGTAAGAACTGCCAAGTAGTAAGAATATTAGACAAACACAAAAGTGCTTACTAATCTGTTTGTAAAAAAGATCTTGTTTTGGCCACAGTTAAAATATTTGAATTCACATTTATGCCTTATCATGACCTAGGCTTCAAAGCTTCCAGGATACTGGTAACATCTGAAAAGAACATTATCTGACATTTAGTCCTGGGTGATCTATTTAGATACATCATTCCAAGATAAAAATGGTACCGAGCTTTTTCTGCAGAAATTGCAATCTGGCTTCGGTTATAGTCTAGCAATTAATCAGTTACATAATTTTTATACAGAAGATTAAAATGCTTTCATAGTTGAATAACATAGCATATTTACAGATGTATGGGAACACAAATTGACATACAAGAAGCAGGAATCTGCAACAAACCAAGCCTGGAAAGTAACTACCAACTTGGAATTAGCAGGTCTATACACCAAGTAACTTTTTAAAAAGCCTAATTATAAGACAAAATGGGATACATGCAATAACTATTTGTGTAGATTGTAACATTTATTTTTAGTTTCAATTTAAATCAGTATTTTGAAGCAAAACCTACTGAACACAGCGTGTGACTCTACTAAAACCTTATACCAAGCTGCAACAGTTGATCAAACTCAGTTTCCTCCTTTTTCTACAGCATTTTATTATCATTGATGATATACATTAAAAAAAAAAAATCACAGATACATTTAACTCCAAATTTATTGTCAGAAAACAGTATGATCTACAAACAAAAATACAGTGAACACAAGGGAATGAATCCTGTCATCTGTATATGCCATCCTGAGCAATTCAATTAACACAGCACAATGATACTAAACATTCACTTACATTTATGCACATTTCTCTGAGTTTACAAAACCCACTACTTTTTATAAATACAAACACTACATGTAAGATTGTGCCTTCTCTTAGACACTGTAGCTATGGAATAGCCACAGGAATGCCCATCAAGCAAGGTGCCAGGAGGGTACAGATAAATCAAAATGTGTTAAAGATTCAAAGAAACTTCTCTGGCTGAAGCAGAAAATATACACAAGAAATACAGATACACTAGCTGAACACTGATGTAGGAACATGCAGAACATGATAACAGATTACAAACAGCATAGCAGCTAGAGTGGATGTAATGGAACAAGAGGAAGCACTGATGGCCTTTTTCCTTATGACAAATTTATCACAAAAAAAAACAAAACAAAAAACCGAACACCAAAACAAACAAACAATCAAAACCAAACAAACTAGGAATTCCCTTCATTATTGTTTTTAACCCAAGTGTTAACCAAACTATTTCCACTATTATGCCAGTGGCAGAAGTAAAAAGATATAAAGCACTTCCTTCGGTTTTCCTACACTTCCTAATAGTCAGGCCTATTTCACTACCGAATTTATTTCAATCATAAGTAAAAGACAAAGGGAAAAAAAGATTGTGAAAGAAATTTGGAAAAAAGGTTGCTTGAATATGAAGTAAATGTCATGGTGAAATCAGGATCACAGAACCATAGAATCAACTAGGTTGGAAAGGACCTTTAAGGTCATGAAGTCCAACCATTACTCCAGGAGACCACAGGTCTCCCTCACATATAAATAAGCCCTGCATTTCTTAAACTCCACCTGCTTTGCTCAGTTTTGTTCTCGGATGTAATTCTTTTAAAAAGAGAATTTTTTCCTATGACCGAGTCTTTTCTGTGAACAATGTTAATTCTGTCTTCATCAGGCATTTTCAGACATTCATATGATCATAAACCAGAACAATGGAACTTCAAGGCACCTTTGGCAGTAGTTTTCTTTGGGGCTTGAAACAAAAAGTCTTTATATTTTTTGACGTATTTGTTCTCCCTCATCCCTTTATTCTTCTTGACTTTCTATATTATTTGGGTCTATGCTGTGAGACAAGTCTGCATTAAAATTTATCTGACAGTACGAGCAGTTGGCAAGAATACAACAGGAAACCTTTCTCAACTTGCACAAAACCATACAAAGCCCACAACACTGAAGACTCTAAAGGACAGCTGGAAACACATCTCATATTTTTATTTACTTTTCTTATTTACTCACTTTGTAACAAAAAACTGGATTAGATGAAGTTACCAAAACTGAAACCCTGAAGTTAATGCTACCCTTGCACCCATAGGGGAAATGATAGACAAAAAACAGATACAACAGTATCCTGTAAACCAAAATAAAATCAGCAGAATAAAAAAGGAAATGTACATCAGGAATAGTAATTTCATTTCATAAACATTTTATTTCCACTGAAAATGTTATGCTTTCCATATTCAAATTTAGAGGTTCAAAATCAAGGTTGCACTGACTGATATTGATTGCCAGCTGATATATGAGTAAGAGACAGCAGTAAAACACTATACCACATTGGGTTGTGGAAAAATATTGAAATGTTGATAGATATTAATGAAACATTACTATTGAAAATATTAGAATCAAACCAGGGAAATACATTCTGCAATGAATTTACCTGATTCAGAGCCCAGTTTAATGAACGTTACTGCTATGTGCAATGAGAAATAAGTATACAAGATTCTTGAAGATCAGCCTCTATAAGCTTTTTCATCATAATCTATAGACAAAGATAAATGTAGTATTCTGATGCAACCCACTTTTCTGGCTGTTGACAACAGATAATAAATTCAAAAGACAATCACCTTTTTCACCTTGTACTAGTATGATAGATATCCTTATTTTCCCAAACATGATTAAGACTAAGAAGGTAAAGTTGATAGTTCTATTGACCTAGCTTTTGATAAATTGTGGGAAATTTTGATAAATTGTGAAATTGAAAGTTTTGTGAAATTTTCAAAATGTTTGCAATTATTGTATCAGCTGTTACTACATTAAAAAAAAAAATCTCTGCCAAGTTCACACGGTATTATCAGGGCCTTATACTTGGTAGAAATAAAAGCACATAGAAATGTGTCTGCCAGTAATACATATTAGAAGTCACAGAATCATCTACAGGATTGTAAACACCAATTTCCCCTGCCTTAAACCCAGCGATTTACAACCTTTCTGAACAAGCCCACCTGGGCACCTGCTGTGGTTCAATTCAGGTTGAAAGGAGCTTTGAGCAACTCGATTCAGTGAAAATTGTCTCCATCTCTCTATGATGACAGGCCTGTCTGACTGTCCCTGCCAGAAAGATGTCCCTGTCTCCAATATAGAGAGGTAAATAACCTTTTGATCATTACAGGCCCCACCTCACACACATGGAAACACTTCACAGTCGCACTTTTATTAACACAGCATGATCAGCATAGGAAATCCTCAAAATTGATTTCTCTGGCAGTTATCAGTATCAAATCTAGAGCCATTAGAAACAGTTCCAGAAATTATACCTGTTATTCATTTACTTTGCAGCATGAAGCACCAGAGGAACAGAGGCAACCTACAAGCTGATCATTGAAACACACCTGCAGCATAAGCATATCGGGCACAGACATTCCCCCAACTCTTCCAACTCAGATTCACAAATGAAATGAAGGCTGTATTACAAAGTGCCTTTAAAAAAAATGATTCAGAGGAACCTAAAATGATATTCCAGGTGAAGGATTACTGACAAGGTAAAAGGTTCAGCATATGTAATATGCTATAACTAATATGGTACATGGACTAATCTATTGTTCCTTGATGAAGCCACACAGCATTTCTTGCTACACATGCAGTAGCACATAGCTCTCTAGAAACAAAGTCTTTGTCCCAAAGTGCTACCTTGTTGCAGAAAGCAGAGTTTACACTGCGCAACAGCAATTCAAGTAAAAAGAAACTGCAAAACATTTACAGAAAACACTTTTTTAATTAAAAAAGCACTACAGAAAGTACAGCAGCTGGTTAAAAAAATATATAATTTTTTTATATATTTTTTTAAAATCATTATTCACTACCATTTTCTTTTTCAGGCAAAAAGAAAGCAGCTGTTTCTGACCAGAGCACCAGAGCCATTGCACTTTTATCAGCATTGTGGAACGACACAGAGCTTCAAAACCTTCCTTGTTCCTTCCTTCCCAGTCATACAGAAGGAATAAATAATTTAATCATGTATTCATCAGGCAAGAGGAATAGCCTATTAGTCTGTACCTGCATTCCTTCCCCCTCACTCCCTTACTTCTCTTAGAACTCCAGAAGAGGTGGAAGCGTACATCTGTCTTTGTTTGTGTATTTTTATAGCTTAGACAAAAAACAGCTCTACGAGCTGGAAAATCAATCAATCAATCAATCAAACAAACAAAACAAACCGAAACCCAAACCTTTGAGTATCTTCAAATTCACACACAACTTTCTAAAATTAAAAGTCAGTAAAGAACCAGTATAAATGGAATGTTACAATATTTGGAAAAGAGCCATAAAATTCACACTGCATGAGAAAGTAGAAGAATGGCACTGAAACAGTACCACTTCTAGAAAATCAGTTACCAGAGACTCCTTCGATCATTAAACAGCCATCTCCCCTTACAAGATACCTATGAGAGACATCACCATAATGCAAACCATGAAAAAGGGCTACAGGTTTTGCAAGTAGCTCATTTGCTGGTAAACAAATGTGCATTTCTTAAACTACTTACAAAGTACTAAGCTACTGTCATTGACACATTTGTTCAAAGATGCAAGGAACACTGTCCTCAATCTGACTGACCAAGGGAGATTATAAGCAGAAAAACATAAAAGATCATTCTCTTTTATTATTTCTGTTTGACCTGAACTAGGATCCTTGTAAATGACAAATACAAATGGAGCAGCAACTAGTGTCCCTGTCAAGTACCCTTATCCAGCTTCCAGAGTTTTAAAACAAGTGTTTTAACAACGTAAAAGCTTGAGAAACAGAAATATATATCAGGGCTCTTAAACACACAATACTCCTGTGTTTGGCCTTTGAAATTATTGCATTTACTTAAAAGAATGGGAGTTGCTGTTCTGATGCTTATGTTTGATGATAGTTGCGTTCTGTTTTATCTGCCTCTGTGATTCAGTTGCCACATTGTCAACCACTTCTCTAAACCCAAAGTCCAAACAGTCATCATTCCCCCAGGAATTTGAAATTTTATTAATTTTTTCTTACACTGAAAGCTGTGGCATGAAAGCTGTAGAAAATCAACCTACCAACCAGCAACACACGCACACAAAACCCACCCCAAATCCTCACACAAAACAAAAACCCTAAAAAATGCTTACAATATAAGAACTCAAGATTCACTCCTAGGATAAAGGGACTTTGGTTTCAGTGCACAACACCCTAATTCTGTATCTATGTCCCTCAGCAAAATGATGAGATAATTGTTCAGCATATCCATGAAGTACTACTTTAAAGTAATTTGTCATCTTAGAGTTGTCAAACCCATTTTTTAGATTAATAGAAACACTCTCTCACCCTTTGCATGCCTTTACATTCTTAGGCAATTGTTTGAATCTTGTGGGACCATGGTCCATTTGGCCCTGTGTCCAACTCAAAGAAATCCACAAAAAGTAAAGCATTAAGCAACAGGAAATGCATCATTTACAGCAATGTAAAAAAGCAGTATTTCTGAAAGGCTCTGGAAAACTCCTGGAATCCACAAAACAGAAAGATGGAAAAGCGCAAGACAATGAAAATTTCTGTACTCTTTTCATGACAGATAAAACTCCTTGGAAAATGAGCATCTCAAGGTTTTGTCAAGAACTGAATCAACTTTCTAGAAACAAGAAACAGTTTCATAGTGCCTTACCACAGTCCATTTCATGCTTTTGGACTTCCCTAAATTACCATCTCAGATGTATTGGTGAACATGTTTTATAAGAATAGTATGTCTCTTATCCCTAACGAGAAAACCACTGTAATTATTTAGAAATGAAATAAACACACATACTTTTGCTCATAAGTGCAGGTCATCACCAACCCAATCTCTGTTTACTTAGTGCAACAAAGCCTCTGGAAGTCATTATTTTATTCCTTTCCATCATCCATGAAGTAGTACATCATCACTACATGGAAGGAAAGAACTCTGCTTGAATTCAGTGAAAGGACAAATATGCAGCAAGATGAAAATAAAATATGCCTCCAGGGACTGGGAGATGGAAGGAGAGTGAAGGAAAGAAAGACTAAGTAAGCAATCATGGCTATTTGGTGCTCCAGATAAATGGACTTTTCTTTCATTCAATTTATTAAATCTAATTAACAAAATAATCTTTTCTAAGCCATGGAAACTGCTACAAAATATCATTAAACATGAAACATCATTAAGTATTAACCACAAGTATCTACACCCTGAAAGCTTTAAATCACATCTTCTCCATGACAGCATGCAAATTGATACATCACTTGAAGGACATACTTGAGCCTTTAGGATTACAGAGATAAAAAAACATAACAATTATCACTGGTTTTACTTATATATTCTTCAAAAGTTTTCCAAGGCATCATTTTAATTCTGAAATATCTTTTCCCACATAAAACTGAGGATCATGTTATTAATAAAATTAATAACAAGAGAGTAAGTAGAGATCTCTGTTAGCAAAAAGAACTGTATACTTTTTAATATAGGAAAATATAGTAAATCCTTCTTAAAGATACATCAGCCTGGAAACAGAAAAATAAGCTTCCAAGAATTAGGATCTATTATTGAATCCAAATGTAAATTAATTAACATATTTTTCTTAAAAAATGTAGTATAAAATATATAGCTCAAAATTTTCTAACACAACAGTCCACTATTAGCTACAGATACATCCTTTGAAATCTCATGCACAGGCTACAGAAGAAACACAGGCTGTCTTGATCAAGAATTTTGAACTCACCAGCAACAGGACTGACTGCAGACAGAGACCTCTAAGACACACTGTGAAATTAACCGAAGTTCAACACAACCCATCACCACCACTGCTATGCATAAAACCTGGAGTCCAAGTTCCAAGCAGTGCAACATAAAAGGAATTGTATTTTTACAGGGATAGAAGAGAAGAGAAAAATAGATTACACCATGAAAATCTCTCTCCTATCCATTAAGAGGCTTTATTCCTGGACAAGTTCCCTCTGTGCTGAACCTCAGGTCCCTATTTTAGATAAAGATCTTTCAGGTTTTGATGGACTGGTATGGCAGGCAGCACCTTTGCGGCACCCTTAACATGAGATGACTCCAAATATGAAGTTCCTCCATCCCCACTGCTCCTCCTATTGATATGTTTACCTAAGCAGTGCCTCCACATGCAATTTTCCTCAGTGAGCATCACCTCACTGTGACTGTTTGCAAAGCCCCACTCTCTCCTTCCTCTTGCCTTAGTTGTGCTTTATGTATGCAAAGACAACCAAGACTACAACTACTCTTCTCAGTAATTCAGTAATCTCAGCTCCTAAATAATGACCTTCCCCTTCCCCCAGCTCCCCCCCGCTCCCCCATCTTGGGGCAGGAATAAAAAAATTAAAACAACTGTGTGCCAGATAAATAAATCCAGCAACACCTGCAGCAAATCAGAAGGTTGTTTTTCAAACACATTGTAGCTACGCAGTGTGTAGCTACCTCTGTACCAATTAATCCGGCTATACATACTGAAAACTAAAGGTATGGGGTATCTTCAAATCACTAACTTTATTTCAATTCCTCTGAGGTTTTCTGCTTGAATATAAACCTTGCCGCAGTGAAGTGTTTCCAGATAGAATCAGGATTGAGATCCAAGGGCTGAACAAGCACAGAAAAACACACCACTTGCTAGCCAACCACAATGTCAATGCCAAGAAAACATGCAGCACCCAAGCAGCAGGTACCAGAGAAGCCACTGATGGATTTAGGGCAAAGAAGCTTAATTCCCTACTAGGTGGCAGACCTCCAAAACAAACACTTCCTCACTGGCCAACTAGCTGCTCAGGAGGCACGTTTCTCACCATTGCAAAGAATTTGAGTGCTAGCTGATCAAGCCAGATGGCCAAGAAGTATACACACATTAACTAAGCATTTGGGTACCAGAAGCAAAAAGCTCCTTCCTGCCTGCTATCCCTTCAAACATCAAACATTTCCTCTACACATGCAGTTAAACTGCCGGCATGAGAGCTGCACAACTGTCTAGCCCTGGAGTGCAATGGCCACAGTGGGTGGAGGTCACAGGATAAAAGTCAGAAGGGAAGTGGGGAGACACAAGGGTGGCTATGGTAAGAAGAATGAGGTGTGAAACAGTCAAGAATTACTAACAGAAAGAAAAGAAATGCAGCAAATGCAGTGGGAAGGGGAGCATGCAGCCTTTACACAAATAGCCTATCCAGGGGTTTAGAAATTATTTATACAAGGTAAAAAAATTTGGGCTAAACACTTCTCAGGCATGTTGTAAATATTCTAAGACATGTATTATACATTCAGGAAACCTGGAGATATATTAATGAGCACAGTAGTATTTAAAATTGCATACTTAAGGCGCAAAAAAACCCCAACCCTTTTCAATAACATTGTAGCAAGGTAAATGGGTATCTATAAAGTTTTGTTAAGGTACATGCACTCTAAAATAAGATCAATGTGAGTTTCAAGACTGTGTATGTCATTTGGTTATCTTTCTTCTGCAGTATCTTTTCACTATATTTACTAATTTTCATATCAGGATAACCTCTACAGTAAATCACAGTAGTCCAGACACAAAGCCAGTGAGCCAGATGCAAAGGGCTTGCACAGCTCTTTCCAGGAACTCAAGTAACAAGACTTGGTGGTTTCTCAGAAGTACTCACAAGATGGATAAAAACTAGAGACAACCTGCCTGCTGCTGCTTTGGGTCAAGCACAAATGGCATCAGCTCTCTACACCCTGGCAAGTATGGTGGGCATAGTACCAGTCTCTATGGCACCCCAGCACCACTGGCCTCCAGATGCAGAAACAGGTACTAGAGAATAAATGCTCCAGCCCATCTGCAGAAGCAGGTAACACTGCAAGGGCACAGAGGGACACCTTATGTCTTTTGGCTACTGAGGCCACCCTAAGGCATGACTTTTTAAACAAGAATTTCATGTCCAAAAAGTTCAGGATAACACTGGATAACGATTCTGCAAATGCATCACCTAAGAAAAATACCATTTCAGGCTGAAAAAAATAAATTGGATCTATACATTAATAATCTAGTAACTGCATACTAACACAAGAGGATCAACTAAACATGCAGGTGGAGGTGGACTCCCATTTAATATCTGTCACGAAAATGCATGCTCCCAGAGGCTTGCTGGAGCATTGTTGTTATTTTCCCTCACTTAACCTTGTTGAAATCAAGGCAAGAAAATTTCATGGTGTGACTTTCAAACAAAGAGTCCAAATTTGACACAGAACTTAACAAAACTTCTGAGGAAGTAACTCTGTTAAACTTCCTGCTCACATGTGAAAATATATTCAAATTACCTTGTGGGTTTTGGTTTTTTCTTTTCCAGAATGCAACAACTGTATGCAGGATAATTTACTTTTTCTTTTAAACTGCTTTGCTACTGCATTTCTTCCAAGACTGCAAAAAACCTATTTGTACTGAACTTATGACATTGCACAGGAAAATGCAACTTGTATTTAGAAATGTTAGAAAGGGTTTATCTCCTATCTGGAAAACAATCAGTTAACAGTGACAAAAACCTTAACAAGAGGAACAAGACAATTAATGGGAAAACTTCCTTGGCAACAGATCAATGGGCTTTGGAAACAAGTGCTTCAACCAGCACAACCATTCAATGTTGAGAATGACTCAACTTTCTCTAAGGAGCATGACATCTGTGATTATCATTGATAAACTGTAAATTCAGCCCAGGACAAGGATGTATGTATTTCAACAGGAGGGAAGACTCTTTCTGAAGATTAAATTACACCAGTTTTCTCTCCATGTATTCTGGACTGTACACACATATACAGTCCCAAAGGACGTGCTGCAGAAGGCATCCAGCTTAGTGTCCTTATAAAAAAATTAAAGGAGGACATATGTGCCTAAAGGATTTGATCCAGGGATAGTTTGTTACTTGGGCCTGAATAAGGTGGAATATCTTCTACATGCTATCATTGCTTATTAATAATACATATGTATTAACAATAAATTAGATTTGCTTACATGAAGAAAAACAAAGTCTTTATCTTTTCAGCGTTGCATCAAAGCTTCATCTTTGCCTCAAACAAGAGAAATGAGTTTTAAATAAAGTACTGAAGGTAAAAATTGTCCATATCAATAACTGTTCTGCTGAAAATAAAAACTCAGATTAACAGAATCTGTGTAAAAACCCAGGAATTTGTTCATGTCTCATACTATTTATCTGACTTTGAATTTATTTTAATGTGTATAATTTTAAACACCAACAACCTGCTTCACTCCTTGCCATTTCTCTGTTGAGCTTCAGCTGCAAACACTGGATATTTTTTTAAATATGAAAGGGGCAATGTTTGCTTTTGTGTCTCTTACAAATAATACAGAGTATCAGTGAATGCCTAAGATTTATGCAAATCTTTTATTTTCATCAAATCTGTCTTGGTATAAACTTCAGGTAAATAAATCTTTAGAAGACCACTTAAAACCTGCAGTATTTAATATACATCTCTGTGTGTGTGTGCGTAAGAAATAAATAAGAAGTCCCAGATGAAACTGTCCTCTTGAATCTTTAACCATGATAGGTGATGGGGTGAAGGAGTGTGGGTGAAGATGACATTAAACCACTTGGACTGGCCGATAGCCAACCTAGCCCTTGGCATAACTTGCAGCAGCCTGTGCGGCCCTCCAGCCGCTCTGCCCCTCAGTGCGTGAAGCACAGAGCAGAGCTCAGCATCCCACCCTGACACACCCTTTTCCGTCCGGAAGCCACGATGCTTCTTGCAGAGAGATCAGAGCTCACACACAGACTGGGTTCTTCATAATTGCCTGTAACAGTTCCACTTGGCAAGCAATAACAAAACAGGAACCAATCAGATTCTAATAAAAAGTAGATTTTTCAGTCCACTGAGAAGGAAGACATGACAACCCCCACCCCTCCCCCCCCCACCGCCCAGCAAATGAGCTATCTCATAACTATACTCCTCCTATTTTTTAAAATCTTTA